>JANJGN010000188.1:690000-991490 GCA_026770705.1 Isurus oxyrinchus
GAAATGCAGGTGAACGCACACACAGAAACAGATAAATACACACATGCAGACAGAGAGGATGCCAACATTATTACACACAACTCTCTCTCCCACACACACGCACGCATACACACAAACACACACACGCACACTCGGTCAAAAATACACCAACATGCACATATGCAGACACACGCAAGCAATGTAACACACACAAATACATGCACTCACAAACAGAGCACACATATGGTTACGCTCTTTCTCTCTATTTTTCACATACACAAAGAAATACACACAGAGCATACATACAGACAAAATGCATAAATACACACTCAGACCTTTGCACAGCATCAGAAATATGCACACACGCACACATACGCTGACACACACTAACAAAGAAAAGCAGAGGAACACACATAGAGTAAACGAATACACACAGGCACAAACAAAGCACTCTCTCTCTATCTCTCTCTCTCTCTCCCTCCATATCTCACTCTCACACACATATTCACACATATTATACACACACAGATATACACAGATGAGGAACACACACGAATATATATGGAAGCATGGACGTGCACACATATGTCATGCACATATAGACGTACAAATGCTCACTCACAATTATATTCACACTTTCACACAGACACATATACACACATACACTCACATGCACACACGCAACTCAAATGCACACACAGAGATAAACACAGAACCAAAACACATACAACAGTCACTCACACATATTTACAATACACATACATAGACGTGCACAGACACGCCATCACTGAGCTACACACACAGAAAGACACATATAAGCACACATTACCACAAAGATTTACAAACAGAACACACATGCATGCCCGCATGCATACAGATACGTACACAAAGACACACACATTTACACAAATTCATACATATTCACCCTCAGTCATTCACACACACATGCACATTCAATCACAGAAACACTAACTCTCTCCCTATTTCTTTCTCTCTCCCTCTCTCATGCACACAGACACAGACTCACCCTTAAAAAACATACACGATCACACACACTCATAGATACACATAGACTTTGCAGACGTCCATGCAGTCACAATGAATCAAAAAGTAATCACACATAAACTGTTACACACACTCACAAACACGTGCCGACATAATCACATACTCAGCAAAAACACACCGGCTCAGAAACATATAAGCACATTGGAACACACACACACACAAATGCACACGCTCACACAAATTGACACACACAAAACCACACATTCACACAGACAAACACAATCTTAAATATACGCACACTCGCACAAACACATGCACCCGCAGCGCAGAAAAGCAGAGGAACATACAGGGAAACACACATGCACACAGAGAATATGCACTAATAGGCGTACAGATGCTCGCACACATTTATACTCAATCTCTCACACAACCCCTCACACATATTCACACACAAAGATACACAGAGAATCTACGCAGATGCACAGAACCACAAACACTTATGTAATCACATACATACATTGACGTACAATGGCACGTTCTCACTCAAACACACATGCAGAAACACATGCAGGAACACACCTATATGAATAAACATAGGTACACACAGAACTTACACACAGTGACACAATCACAAACATGCACGTAATCGCACACAAAAACTCACACACATGCAATCACAGGTGTGTGCAAATCAATAACTTACTCAGAAACACACACACACACGTACGCACGCACACCACACAAACACACGCACATGAGCACACATTGCCTCTCGCCATGATGTCTTCGACCTCTGCTCTGGCCGCCGAAGGAGCAAAAACATTACCAATCTGCCATGGGAGGCATTGGCAGCAATGAACAGTTGAAATGCCCTCTAAATAGGACAGCCACCCCGTGCCACAAGAGGAGGAATGAACTCCTCTGTCCCACCAGGGTAAGTCAATCTTCTCAGCAATCACAAGTCACACACACACAAACACATCACATGTCCACAGAATTTGCACACACCCACAATTGTCCGCCATATTTCTCATCTGGCCTAGCAGGCGCCCTGCTTAACTCTTTGTTCATGTGGGACAGGTGGCATGCAACAAGAGGGAGAGGTCTCATACTGCTGGGGAAATGCCTGAAATCAAAGCCACACGGGTTAAGAAAACGCTGTTACGCAGCTGGCTGGCCAAATTCTGGATTGTTCATGTCCTTTTGGTGAGTTTGGCCGTGCTCCGCCAAGTGAGGATCCAACGGTGCAACACCCTTAAAGCAACCATGCTGTGTGATGTGTCCTGTTTCACAAGCCGCTGCTAAGCACTATCTCTCCTTTACTTGGCAGGCACATCTGGGAAGCAGCCGTTGGAGTCCACGACCAGGGCAACCAATTGAGCATCTTCCTCAACCCCCGAACTTACAGGCACCGCAGTGAAGCCTTTCCCTCACGCCCAATTTATATCAGCCGCAGAGCAGCCCTTCCCCCAACGTTCAACATAATTCAACCAAATTGCAGCCCTTGTTCCACGCCAAACGTACCTCAGCCGCATTGCAGCACTCCTCCTAAACCCAATGTACATCAACGGCAGTGCAGCCCTTCCCCCAGCACTGCCTTTCCAGCCACCTGAAGGAAGAGACCACCATGTGCCCCCAGCTGAATCTGTGGCGCCTCAGCCTTTTTGTCCAACAGGTGACCCTCTTTAGTGCTGCCTAATGTTCGCGTGCTCTCACGTTCAATTTCCCCATCGAAGTGCAGCTCGCAAGCTGCACACCGTATATGTGTTGCTGTGAAACACCTCTGCATGATTCATGCTTGTATGACCGGGCGTGCGGGGTGATTCCAGCGAACTGGCCTGACATTGATCTGCAGGAGTATTAAAATGAAGTTTGAACCACTCGGCTGCAGGAAACTCGGCCTACCATTGACGGGCAGGATGGACGGTGGCCAAGTTGGTTCCCGACAGAGTAAAACCGATTTTTGGCCTTCCCAACATATTGTCCTTTCACGACCTCATGACGCCCGCCACAAAACGGAACAGCCGATCCTACTCTTTCTCTCTCTCTCCCATGCTCACACATCCAGTTACTCACAGGCGCACACATGCATGTATACAGGAACACAAACACAGAAACATAAACACACGCAAAACAGACACACACACACACACACACAGAAACGGAATGTCACACGCACATACACGCACTGGCACGCACAGACAGAAAAACATACATAATCTCTCTCACACACACACACTGACACACAGAGATATGCAATCACTCAAAAACACGCGCATGCATGCGCACGCCCCCTCTCACACACATACTCGCATGCAAAGACACACAGATGCACTCATAGAGAGACAAACACACTCACTCTCACACATACAACACCCACAGAGAAATACACACATACACATACACACAAAACGCAGACACACACAAAGGCATACATCAACACATATGCACCTATAAATGCGCACACACTAACGCACACAGGCAAACACGCACACACAAACACAGAAAGGTGCACATAGCCGCAGACATGCACAAACATATTCACAAACACAGACACACACACAAGCACACACATTCACACACACATGCACAAACACAGATGGCTGCACAGAAACACGGACACACACATTCAGTTATTGGCAAATATGTAAAGGTGAAAATTGCAACTGAATAAAAAGTAAACTGGTTGCAGTGAGGGAGGGGGATGGTTCCTTTGCTGTTGGTTCAGAAAAAAAAAAACGAGTCGGACCTATTCCCAACTTCGGACAGCTGACATCTCCTCACCTGATTCCTTCTATCTTTGAATCTCAGAGAGACGTGGAGGGCTAAAGACTTCGGAGTGTTGTGTGACTCCTGTTTGGCTCTGGGCTAGGGTTTGGACTCAGACGGGCTCGGATTTGGATGTTCTATTGATTCTTTTTTTCACGCAGTATGGATGCCATTCGCAAGCCCAGCTTTGTTGCACATCCCGAATTGCCTTAGAACTGAGTCACTTGATGGGCTATTTCAGAGACCATTGAAGTGCCAACCACATCACTGTGGGGCTGGACTCACATGTCGACCAGACCATGTCAGGATTACAGGTTTTCTTCCCTAAAGATCATTTGTGAACCAGAGGGCTTGTTACATCCATCGATGATAGCCCCACTGTAAACCTTGCCTAGGCTACGTTTCAATTCCAGATTTCATTCATTTATTTTAAACTCCAGCAGCTGCTGTGACGGGGGTTTAACCCATGTCCCCAGGGCATGAGCCTGGGTTTCTGGATTCGGCCTCATTGGCTGGAGAATTCTGATCGTTGTATTGTAAGTATTTACTGTCCATGTCACTGATGACTGAAATAATGTTGTCCCATGAGTGCTGGCCCATTAAGAACATTTCATTTTGATAAAACATTAGCCCCTGTTGTGTCCACTGTTCATCTGTAATATTGTCAATCTACTTTAATCTCTGTGTGCCCTGCAGTAAGAATCATTTACTGTCTATCCGTAAAATACTCTAACTTGAGAAAAAACGTTATTTTCCAGCTGGCACAGCTCTGCTAGTGACCAAAGGAGAACAATTCAATTGCTTCACTTCTCACTCACAACTCAGACTCTCTGACCACACAAAACCTATTTGAATCTCTTTAATTTACAAATTCAATATTCTGCAGACAAAGACTGACACGTGTTTCAGTACAATGTGAAACTTTTTAAATGCTTTCTGAGAACAAGCTTTCTGCTGAGCTGTCTACTGGCCTTTAGATATCCATTCCAATATAATTCTAGGAAATCTATTATTATTTATATTATTATCACAATTTGGCAGTTTATTGAATGAGTCTCAAAAACTGGCTAATAATGACTTACGGGTTTGACCAGGCCCCTCCCCGTTTCTCCGAGTGCACATCCGCGCAGTTCTGGGTTTGGCGTAAACGTTCGAGGCAGCCCCGATTCATTAGGCATACACGAGTTGTGAAAACTGTCACGGTAAGAGGCGCAGACATGAAGAAAAAGGGCTGTGGTGCTCACACAGCAGCTGCACCTTCAAAGAGTGGGGGTCCTTTATGTTTCTGTTGCAGTCTAAAATCTGTGTACGATGCCTTATGACAACGTGATTGAAGTCGACCAAATCATGTACCTGTGGAAATCCAGTTATGGAGGCAAACCCTGTCACCATCTTTGCCTGAGAGGCTGTGTCATTGTTATAACAGATGAACTGGGCCACTCTGAAGAAAAGTTCGTCGGTCATAGCGTGGATCCCCCTTTGTAGAGCTGACTGGGAGCTTCCACACAAGTCAGACATGGAGCCTTGGAAGTACCCATTTGTGAAAACTTTCGAAGCCACAGTAACCTTCAGTGCCAATGACAATGCTTGTCTCTGGAATGGGTTGTCCTGTATGTCTCTGTACGGAAGGGCACACCACTTAGATACGACCTCTCTGGAGAATCGAAAAAGTTCTTTCCTGTTCTCTCACTCATGTCTAGGTAATTCAGCCTGTTTCTGTGCACCCCTTGCAATGGGCAATGCCTGAATGTCAAACACCTCTTTCGTGCAGACACTGGACGTTGTGTTTCCTCCGAATTATGGACCCTCGTGCATGACATTCTTCACGCTGCTGCTGCTGCACCTAAGCCTGTCTGATTGGAAGGTGTGGTGCCAATAAATCGGGCTGGTAATCCTCGGTGGTGTCAAGTTTCTTGAGTGTTGCTCGATCTGCTCTCATCCAGACAATCGGAGAGTATTCCATCACACTTCTGAATTGTGCCGTACAGATCGTGAATAGGGAGTCAGCAGATATGTCCCTCTCTGCGAGATTTTCATTCTCTGGCCTGCTCTTCTTGCAAAAGTGTTTGTATGGCAAGCCAGTTTAGTTTCTACTCAATGGCAAACCCCAGGATATTGAGAGTGGGAGATTCAGCATTGGTGATGCCAATTAATGTCAAGTGATGATAATAGATTCTCGCTTGTTGAAGGTGTAATTGACTGGCACTAATCTGGCACAAATGTTACCAGCCACTTCTCAGCCCAAACCAGAGTATTGCCCAGGTCTCGCTTATTATGGAAATGAACCTCTTCATTATTTGTGGAGCAGGGAATTGTACTAAGCATTGTGCAATCATCATTGAAATTCCCTACTTCAAACCATATTATGGACGGAAGATCATTGATGAAGTAACTGAAGATTGTTGTTCGTAGGACAATACACTGAGGAACGACTGCAATGAAATCGTGGAACTCAGATTATTGATATCCAACAGCCACAACAATCTTCCTTTAAACTAGGTATGATTCAAACCAGCTTATATTTGCTGCCCCCTTTATTCACATTGACTTCAGTTACGCTAGTGCTCCTTTATGCCTCTCTCGATCAAAAATGCCATTATGTCAATGACAGTTACTGTCACTTCATCTCGGGACTTCAGCTATTCTGTCCACTTTTGAACCAAGAATGAAATGAGGTCAGGAGATGAGTGACCCTAGTGGGAAACAAACTGGGCGTCATTGACCAGTTTAGTTCGAAGCAAGTGCCCTTATAGTATGGTCGGTGAACCCTTTCATCACTTTGCTGAAGATTGAGAGTAGACTAATCGGGCAGAAGTGGCTTGGTTGTATTTGTCTATCATTTAGTTTGAAGGATATACCTGTGCAAATTTCCATGTCGCCTAGTGGATCCCAGATTTGTAGCTGTGCTGAAGAGTCGTTTCTTTTTAAAGCGTTAATGCAATGGGGACGCATCAGGCAAGGGATTGGATAGCCTTCCTTGACTGCGCTGTTCAGGCCATTCAGAAGGCGTTTAAGCAACCACATTGTTCTGCGCCTGGTGTCATCTGAAGGGCAGACCAAGACGGCAGATGCCCTTCATCTAAGCCCTTTAGTGATTCGGATGGCTTTTAAAAATTAATTAATGTCTGTTTCATGGTCATCATCGCTGAAGAGAGTTTTCAATTCTGGATTAATAATTTCGAAAAACATGGAATGGTGGTATTTAACTCCACCTATCAAACACATTAGTTTGGGCCTCTGATGACTATTCCAGCAAAATCATTACGACAAAACCTCCACCTAGCTTGTCTGAGTGCGGTCAGTTCTGCAGTAGAAATCTTCAGTTCTTTTGCAGACTCTTGCTCGGGCCAATGGGCTTGCAGTGCCAATGCCTTCAACCCATTCCTTGATATCAGATAAAGTGACATCAATTGTCTGAAGACGGTCGTATGTGATGCTGGGGACCTCCGGAGGAGGCCAAGGTGCTTCATCCACTTAGCACTTCCAGCTGATGTTTGTTGCAAGTGCATGAGGCTTATCTTTCGCACGAATGTGCTGGGCATTCCCGCCAATGGGGATGTGGATATTTGTGGAGACACCTCCTCCGGTGAGTTGTATAATTCTCCATCTGCATTCACGACTGGATGTGGCAGGACTGCAGAGCTTAAAGCTGACCCATTGGTTCTGAGGTAATTTACATCTATCACTTACTGATTATGCTGTTTAGCACACAGTTGCTTTGAGTTACAGCTTCAACAGGTGGACAGCTCATTTGTATGGATGCCTGGAGATGCTTCTGGCCTGCCCTACAGCAGAATTACTTGGACCACTTCAAACCCTGCTTAGTTCGTAATGGTAGAGATGGGATCTGCCAGGCATGCACTTACAGCTTTCATCTGAACATGACACTCTTGCTGATGATGGACCAGTGCCAATACTTGACCTGCTACACCTGATTAAAATTCTACATCATTTAGCATGTTGTTACTGCCACACAGCACGATGGGGACTATCCTCAATGTTAAGGCTAGACGTCACCTGCAGGAAGTCCAGGGGTGGCCACACTTGCCGATATTGTAATGGGAAGATGCACCTGTGACAGCCAAGTAGGTTACCATGAGGTCAACTAAGGTTTTTCTTTCCCTCTGGCTGGTGCCTTGATCACCTGCCACAGACCCCATCTAACATCTATGTTTCGTTGGACTCGGTTAGCTGGGTCAATACTGGTGGAACCGTGTAATGCTTTGTGCTGGACGTCGAATGTCACCACCTAGAGTACATCTTTGCACTTTTGCCACCCTCAGTGCTTCCTCCAAGTGGTTTGCAACTTGGCGTATTATTAATTCTCAGCTAACGGTGTGGGGGTTGGGAAAGTTTGGCTATTGATGCTAATCAACATGCTTTAGCCTTGCTGATGCTGGACATGATGACATGAGACTTCATGGGGTCTGGAGTTAATATTTGGGGCTCCTACAAAAATCCCTCCTTGATTGTATACCACTGTGTCGCCAACTCTGCTGGACCTGCCATGCCAGTGGGAAAGGGCATGCCCAGGGATGGTGATCGTGGTGCCTGCGACATTATCTGTGAGGAATGAATCCGTGAGTGTCACTATGCCATGGTGTTTGTTGACTAGTCTGTTGTATTGACGCGACAGAACAGGCAGATTTTGTGAAGAAACAGTTACTTTAGTACGGAGGGAGATTTACAATTGTTTGCACACACAATGTAGGCTCTCATCAGAAAATTGCTGGATCCGGGGTATCCCGCACTAAGAGATCACTGGACGGAGCATACGCCGTACATCACGGGATCCGTAATTCCCCAAAGAGAGGCATAATACCCCAATCACCACACGTGTGAGGCAGTTCTTCCATTTGTTTCACAAGCCCTCCAGATGTTGGGAAGAATGGCATTGCAGAGTTGACAGAGCTGGGATTGTGATTGTCATTTCCATTGCCTGGGTCAATGTCCAGTGGCACATCATGCCTCATTATTTTTAGAGTTCAAAGCAGTTTGATACAACTGAATGGGTTGCTTGGCGATTTCAGGGCCAATGGTGCCAGGAGTCACATGTAGAACAGACCAGGTAAGGACGTCAGATTTACGAACCCTAAAGGACATTAATGAACCAAATGGATTTTTGGAACACTTAGCTCTGTTTTAACGAGATTTGAAGCCAAATGTCCAGGTCAAATGCTTGGGCATCTGTATTACTCATGCTGTGACATTAGCAGTAAACAATCGCCTTCACCCAGCTCGATCAGAAGGAAAAACGATACACTCTTATTTCCCATTCCTTCTTGGTGGTCCATTTTAAGGGACACAAGAATATTTTGAACCAGAATTCTTATTTCCCACTGTTTTCTATTTCCTGTCCCCAACACCACCATCCCCCACGGACCCCGCCCCCCTCCCCAACTTTTTGGGAGGGAAATACTGTCGGCAGCCGGCACCCAAAGACGAGGAGCTAAGGAAACGGGGCTGATGGCAAGTCCAGAAATTAACAAGGCCCGGATGTCAGACCAGGCAAGCTAATGTAGAGATGGTGTGTAGGCTTGAGAGACCGAGGGAGATACATAAAATGAGCATGACCTTGAGGGTGGTACATCAGATGTGAACAGGCACTTCACGCAAATGATGGCCTGCACCCGTGAATCAACATGTATTTTATAGCTGTTTCTCAGTCTACACAGCTGGCATCGGACCCCGCCTGCACTGGGTAAAATAGCAGCAGAGTTGTGATTCAGCACACTATAGGATATGGGGTAATGGTCAGGGCGGGGTTGTAGGTGGTGGACAGACCCCGCCGACGTCATTTACTAGTACGCACAAATGCAGGCCATTGGATGCCTATACATTTTCACGCTAATTACCGTCAATTCCTGTCCTTGTCCCTGTCTCCAGGAGGACACACATTCGATTGGAGACAATTTGCACTCTTACCTCTTGCAGGACAAGGTGGCCCCATAATCACAGGAAGAGGCAAGGAATAGGTAGGGACCAGGCAAACCTTCATCCCCTGACTTTGAGGAAGCAGATGGTCCTCTTTAACATGGGAGTTGCTGTGACAGAGCCTATGGCATTCGATGTCACCCAGAGTATTCAGGGTGATGTTATATTGTTGCCTAATGCCCGTTCACAACTACCAGCTGACCCTCACCTTGCTCTTTGGAATGATGTGCCACCTACAGAGCGTGGCACAATGGGCATAATGTTTTCCACCACACCCTCAATCCCTCACCCCAACTTCCACTCCTGAATTTATACCAAACAAGAAACTGCCATGATCCTAGTCACTGCAGATAGAGCATAGGAATAGAGAGAGGGAGAGAGCGGAAGAGTGGGAGAGGTGCAGAAAGAAGGGAAGAAATCAAGATGGTTGGGGGTAACAATGTAGCGAGGAAGAGGGATCAGGAGGAAAAATGCAGATAAGGCGATAAACAGCACCCCACTGATGATAAAGACATGTAACTTTGTCATACACTAAAAGCCACAAACACATATTCTTGCACTGTAAGTTAGTGACTGGTACACAGTCGGAACCAATACGTGGAAAATCGCCAAACATCAGTGGGCTTCAGCCAAGCGACAGGCGAATGATAGCTCGTGCGCCAGCTCACTGGAGGGTGTGATTACAGCCGAGTTCCGAAAGATGGGATGAGGATGATAAATTTGCAGTGGTCCCTGGAGGTGCTCACTAGCAGGCCCATCAGACATATGCTGTCAGGTGAGCATTAATACAGCGACCACTGCAGCACAGGCTGAAGCCATCCAATATCTAGGTGTTGCAGTGGAAACTCAAGCTGCGATCATGAGATGTATGCTTGCTGCCATGCAGGCTCAGATTTTGTTCATCATTGCTATACTTTTTAGTGTTCAAAGTGACTTGCTAATTCTGTCAGCATTGCAGCAATCTGTGCTCCAGCAGGTTGCTAGGATTACTGAGGTTCTGCCCCGTGGGAATGACAGGCTCTCCATGGAGCACGAACCTGTGGTCATCTCTCAGGGAGGCAGTATTTGTTCTCATGTCACTGCCGCTCCGCAAGTATCCTTACTGTTACCCATCAGCCAGCCCACACTGCTGCTACCGACGTAGAGGTGGTGCGGTCCGAACCTTTGCCCTGAACCACAGAACTTCTCGAGGGTTCCCTGCCAGGCCATTTGCTGTCTCCACCAGTGAAATTCAACATTTCTTCACCAGCCATGCAGCATTAACTGGGGATGCACTGTGTAAGTGCACTAGGCAGTTCGAGGGAACACATAAACAGGCACTGAGGGAACAAACAAGTGTGAATAGTACAGCTTTTTTTTCTGTAATTGGACGTCTTTTGTGATAAAGTTGCTTAAAAACAAAGGCTTTTGTTGCTAGATTTAATTACATGATCGTATCCAAGGGGAAGCTGTAAAGAGGCGTCTCATGCAGATGCAACAGTGGAGACTGGGGGATCCAATTTTGGAAAGGGAAGTTGTCTTATGGGAAACGAAGCATAGCAGGATATCTCCTAAATCCTGTCCAGGTCGAAAGCATCAAGACAGTTTCCTTCCTGCATTCTCCTCCTCCTGCTGAGGTGTCCTCCGGATTCCTGGTGAAAATGCTTGTGTGCTCATGATGGTGGTGAGATGAAGAGCGCAGCGAACGCCTTGAACCTGAACACATTCTCCAATGTGAACTGGAGCGCTCTATCTGAGTGGCTCAGGAAACAAGCATTGTTTAATCAAAGAGATGGTTTGCCCCACGATGCTCTTGGTTGGGGGGGGGGGGGGCGGCATTAAACCTGCATATGTATGTTATTTTCACGTGGATGCCTAGTGGTGGTGATCTTGGGGGCGGAGGGGGAGGGGAGGGGCGGTGGAGAGAAACGGGCTGGTGGAGAGAGCTTTCAATCACAGAATTGGGTAAATAAGGAAAAATAAATTAATTACAAGATCATAGAAACAGAGAAGATAATGTTAATATTTTGGCAGGAGTCCATGCCTAAATTCTAGTTCATGAATCAGAATGTTAAAATGTATCTGCTTCAGGAGCACGAACTAACGTAGGTGAATGAACACAGTGATGATGGGTGGACGTTATTTTTTGTGAGTTAGGATAGGGGCAGTGCTGGTCCGGATGACCTGAAGTTTATGGAGGTTTGTAATATGAATTTTGTGGCCAGGATAACATTGGATTAGCCGAGTGTGGTTTTGTAAATAAAAACAAAAGTGAGAGGTTATTCAGCAGCTGGGCTGAGGGAGAGGTGCTGTTGGTTGATCTGATTGAGATGCATTGGCCAGGATTGGAGATGGAGAGATTATAGGTTCAGAAATCAGCTCAGCATCAAATGCAGCATGAAGGTTGTGAAAAGCCTCAGTTATCAGCTGGAGAGGGGAGTTGGAGCTGTAGGCAAGGCAATGGATTTAGTAACTGGAACTGAAGAGAAAGGCTTCTATCTTTCAAAATTTTAAATAAAAAGAAAGTAATATAGTTAAACATGCCTTATAGAATAAATAACTGGATGGAGAGACTTACCAGGGAAACCGACAACAGCTAGGATGGGATAGTAACCTGCTTGAATAATTTGGATTACGCATTGGATCCGCCAGGCTAAAGGTAATGTCCCTTGTGAAAGCAAAAAAATAACCCAGGATAAACTCCTGCCCATTGCTGGAACAATCCAATCTATGGTTCTCTGATTCTGATTTCTCCTCTCCCTCTCTGCTTAACTGCTGATACTTCTTAGTCCCGAAGGTGATGCTTCCGCTGACACTGTGAGATAATGCATTGGAAGGATTCCCTTATTAATAGAAGAACGTAACTCTCCGGAGACACAATTAGGATCCATGGAGTCTAAAATTAGTTATAGCCACTAAATAAACAGGTTCAGTTAACCCCTTTCAATCTGACACTTATATATCACTATAAAGTGTAACATTTACATGGTCTGGATGGCTTGTATAGGGGTCACATAGGAAAGGAATGGTGGAAATAGCTGAAGCTCTGGCCATTATTTTTCAATCCGCTGTCGATAAGGGATTGGTTTCAGAGGACTGGCGGTGTTTTAATGTTCCAACATTTTTCTTAAATTATAGAGTGATACTCCATGGCACTACAGAGCTCTCAGAATTATTTAAGTGACACAGTGGGGAAATTTGTAAAATCTAAAATCTGGGAGAAAATATTAGAACTGATTTTTTATTAAAATATTAATCAAATGTAGCCTTCGCTGGCTACTCTAGCATTGATTGCATATCTCTAATTGCCCTTGGGGAGGTGGCGGTGAATTGCCTTCTTTAATGGCTGCACTCCTTGAGCTGTAGGCACACCCACAATGCTGTTAGGAAAGAAGTTCCAGGATTTTGTCCCAGCGACAGTGAAGGAACGGCGATATATTTGCAGGACAGTATGGTCACTTCGAGTTAAGCTTGCAGTTGACGGAGTTTCAATGTGCCTCCTGCCATTTCTTAGAGAAACTATTGAAGAGATTTACTTGAATGGCGTCAAGGATGAGGGTTTTCAATTCCACGGGGCAACTGGAAAAGCTGGAGTTGTTATCCTTACATGAGATATGGTAAAGGGGAATTGAATAGAGACCTCCTTTTTATCATAGAGTTTTAATAATATAAGGAGAAACTGATTACACTGGAATAAGAAACTTTAATACAATTTACAATAATTGGTAAAAGAGACCATGAGGAAACAGAAATAAAATATTTTTACCAAGTTGTTGGATTCTGGAATACAATGCCTGATGACAGAATGGAAGCTGATTCAACCGTGAACGTCAAAACGAAGTATGTAAACACTGAATAGTGGGGGGTGTAGTGGGCATTATTTACAGAACTATTGGCAAAGAGCAGATAAGAGGGAAAATATATAATTGCTACTGCATAGCTCAGACACGATGGACCAAATGGATTCCACCCTCTCCGATTCATTGATTACAAAACTCATTGAGTCCATATATGTCAGTGAGACTTGGGCCACCTACCAATGACACATCCAAGTGCTGGAGAATTTCCACCAGCGGCGTGACTGCAGAGGACCCATCCCACATTGGAAGACAGGTGAACAAACTCCAGCATCCTCACTGAAAGCAATACATCCAGTATCCCAAACGTGACCATGTGAACTCAGTTCCATGAACTAGCTGTCCAAAATCTGCAATGCACACTTCAGTAGAGTGATGGAATAATCCTCAATAACTGGAGGAGTGCAGCTTCTACAAAAATCAAGAGGTTTTACATCATCCAGGACAAAGCAGCTCGCTTGATTGGTGTCACACCCGCAAACATTCGCTCCCCCCCACATTACCTTTCATGTTTTATTCCTCTGCCCTGCCTTTCTGCTTGTCCCCATTGGAGTGAGTTTTCTCCCTCCTTTTCCTTTCCTTTCGCTTCCAATTCAAGTTTCTTAAGATACTTTTCATTGTCAAGCTGCTTTACATGCAATTGGATCTTTGCAAGTTCAACCTACTCATCCACTAAAGAACCTGGTCCCTCCATTAACGATACCAATTTCAAATCTTACGCTATTATTTCAATGTTATTTGCTTTATTTGCTACTACAGATAATATTATTTGCAACTCATCTGATAATTGTATTTACTTAGCTTTAGAATACGTTTGTAAAGCATCCAGAATTAAAAATTCTACTCCCATATAATATGTAGCAACTATTAAAGCCACTTTGCAGCCTTCTAATTTAAAATATCACAATTCCACTCCTAGTTCAGAACATTGCTTGCGCTCGGTGACTGTCATTTCACCAATTCCAAACCAATTAAGGGATTACTGTTATTTGAATAGCCCGCAAGGTACCCCCAACATTTTGTTACGGCACGTTGGATGGTAAATGCCGAGCTGCACAACTCCAAGAGGGAAATTTCAAACATCTGCAAACACGGTTCTTGCAATTCATGGAGTATGAGGAGAGTTTCCGAAATCAGAGAACGATGTCTTCGACTAATTGAAATAACTTTCTAGCAAAGTAAATATGAATAAAATGAATAGAGGAACAAAAACACAATCACACTTAAACACAAGAGTTTGTTCACATGTTAAACAGTACATCGCTACCTCTTTATGGGCAACTAGCGATGGGCAATAAATGTTCCCCCAGCCAGCGAAGCCCATATCCCGTGGCTGAGTTTTGTAACGTACAAATGTTCTCGCTAAAAACCTCTGTCTCCCGGCTTCACTTTCCCTGTGAGACTTTCCTTCACAACCCTCTCTTTGTCCTAGTGAATTGTTTCCTTACCTCGGTGTCCCTCATTCTTTGTGCAATGTTCACTCTGATGAAGCACTTAGGGAGCTTTTATGATATTAATTAAGAAAATAAATAAGTTGAGATTGTTCAGTCTGGTTAGAGGAAATGCTGCTATACAGCAGTCAAAAAAACACACGGTCAATACTATCTGTCTTGTGCTCTAGCAATACGAATTCACATGAAACAAACAAGAGTTAACGGATAGCCTGTGTTTCAATACACCACCAGTTCTATGTTACATGGACAACTCCACCAGGACAGGCCCCACAAATTGCTTAGCAACCCACCCAGGTGTCCGTGATCACTGTGACTCATGCAAATTATTTAAACCTCTGTTTCCCTGAAAAGATATTTCAGTTTCTCCCTACGAGGAGATAAGATTTCTTCCCCTGCAAAATAGCTCCAAATCAGCCTGGAAGCAGCCCTAATTATTTTTCCTGCAATGGGTTGTGAGCCAACTGTGCTCCAGCTCAGATCGCCCAATGACAGCTTATCTCCAAGCCCTAAATCACTTCATTCAAGACTGCTTTCCACTGTGTTAGCCAAGCTGCACCCCAGCATCTAACAACTTTCACGATCCCAGCTCTCTAGCTGCACTGTGCGGGCAACCAGTGCTCACCACATTCGTCCCCTAACCCAAACCGGCAGTTTCACAGAGTAGACACCTTCTACTGCTCTGGGTCTTCCCTGAGGGCTAGCTCTCTAGTACCATGGAGCTATCACTGGTTCAGAGCTTCTCTGAGCCCTTATTTCCCCCATGGGCTTCACTGAGGCCCAGCTGCAAGAAGCTGGCCAGCTTCAGCTGCGAAATCAACTTATCGCACATGGGCCCTTTTTCTCTCGTGTCACACAAAGCCCTGTAATCTGGTCAGTGTTTTCAACCTCAAACCATGGAGCAGACTGTTATGCTAAAATAAAATTTTAAGCCAATTTTTGCACATGCGTGGCCCTTGCACCCATCTCCGCCCACAAGCACGCCCCCCAACTGTCATGCTCCCTTGTCACGCACTGAGCTTTTTACTGAGCTCCGGGATCACTTTGAGTTCAAGTGTTCGGCTTCTAGCCCAGCCATCTCCCTGCGATGCATCGCAATCGCTGCCATTAAATTAATTCTGCTCTCAAATTCCTCCCATAGCACAACCCAGAGCAGCAGGAAATATGTCAGAATTCCTCACAACATGCTGATAATAATCAGCAGGACAACACTCAGCTTTGGGGAGGGAAACAGTGCCAACAGTTTCTGACTGTGAGGTGGGAGACATGGTGAAATGGTAGCAAAAGTCGGAAGGAAAACACAAAATGTTCATGTTGCAAGCGGATATTACCAGAGTGCCTGGCTGGAGGGAATGAGTTGTACTTGAACCCGGTGGAAATGCAATTAAAGCTCCTAAATAAGTTATTAAGTGTGATTTCCTAAGACATTATTTCTATTTTAAGAAGTGTGCACTGGAGCAACTGAGCTTCAGAACTTCGCCAGCTGTAATGGGACAGAATCTAAGCGAAATTCAGGATTAGCTGCAAGCAGCAACCGTTTTTTGAGCAAACATGGCTTGGTAGCATCGTTGATACTGGCTGCACCGCGGTAGCAACAGCTTGGTGAAAGCACAAAGCTGACTGAAATAGTGTGGGCACTCTGGTTGAGAGCCCTCAATGCCTCAATGACTTTGAACTTGTACAAAAAGAGTAAAGTTTACTGAAACATCCTGGAAATGTGAGTGCAGCTATTTGCTATTGGCCTTACTCGCTCAGCCTTTGAGCCCTTCAGTGAGGAGGAGCATCCGAGAGGAGAGTTCAGCTGCAATTTGAAGCTGGTGCAGCATCATGCAGAATGGCACCAGGGCCACGAGGCTAAAAGAAGCACAGACGAGGAGGGCACAGAAATGCTCATGGTCCCTTCTACACTGATGAAGCTACCCATCAGTCGTTGCTTACCATCAGAAGTTCAGCAGCTTGTAAGTGTCAGAGCAACAGTGCTACTGACGACCGCCTCTTCAAGGTTTTTGTTATCTCATTTTGAGAGATGATGCAGGGCCAGTTGAGCCCTATGAGAAGTGGCGATCACCCCATGCCTGAGACACAGTAGGTCACCGTGACACTGAAGATCTGCCCCTGAGGATATTTGCAGGGATCATCTCGAGGTGCCTGTGTGTTCTCCCAATATTTGGCTCCTCACTGCTTCTAGATAGTGATCAGCACATTGTTAAAGAAGACCCTGAAATACACGGGCCATCATAGCGATCTCGAGAGTCAGGCTGGAGGGATTCAGGCCATCTTTGGATTGCCCAGGTGCTTAGTAACATTGGCTGCACACATGAGGCTATTAAAGCTCCCGCAGAACAAGAAGTCGCCTTTATCAGCAGGAAATACTTTCACTCATTCAATGTACAAGTGGCCTGCACGCAGAAACATAGGAAATGTACAGCGCAGTAACGAGGTCATACGGTGCAATGTGTCAGTGCTCATGGAAAAAAAGGCCTCCAGCCTCATTCAACTTTCCCTTTCTTGGTCGGTACCCCTGTAAATTATGGCTCTTTAGTGGCATATCCGAGGTTTATTTTATGTGATGACGGTTTCTGCATCTATTACTGGCTCAAAATCCTGGAACTTCCTCCCTCACAGCACCGTGCCTGTACCTGCACCACATGGGATGCAGCGGTTCAAAGTGGCAGATCACAATCACTTTTTCAAGGACGAATAGGGATGGGCAATAAATTCTGGCCTAGATAGTGAAGCCCACATCCCTTGAATGGCTTAGAAAAATCAGGCTTCCGAGCAGTGAGTTCCAAGCACTCACAGCCCTCACAACGGGGTCACGGCAGCAGTCGAGTTTACAGACTTCACCAATCAGCTCACAGATATGATTCGAAAGTTCTGGAACAAAAGAGATCTTAGAGCAGAGCAGGGTCAGTCTGAAACATCAACCCCCTCCCCCCTCTGAATCCACAGTCACCATATTCTCCATCTTCCAAAATCATTCTGGAAAACTTTCCGCCCCTTGCAACTGCAGAAATTCACGGAGAGCGCTGGATAATACAAGAAAAACCGCGTCCCGCCCCCATTCCGAATTACTCTCGGTTTGAATATTTTTTAAAAGAATTGGTAAGCAAATGACCAGCTCACAAAAACAAATAAAAATAATCGCTGGGCTTGGGGCTCATGGAAAGCGGAAACATCTCTTAATAACAGAGTAGTGATATTCATGAGAGGAGAAAGATTTCTTCACACAAAGACTGGTGCAATTGGGAAATTCCTTCCCACACAAAACTGCCGATACTGTCCCAGTGAATAACTGTGAACCTGAAATGGGGATGTTATTGCTCCCGAATGAGATGGAGTGAAGGTGGGTGGATTGACTTAACCCGCAGATCAGTTATGATCGAAGAAAATGGTCAGAACATGTCAAAAAGGGCGGAATGATACCTCCTGTTCCTGCTGCCAGAGTTCGCTTATCCTGCAGGCAGCAGCATTAACACCACTGGGAGGGAGGGACGGATATCGCGTGGGATTTGATTCCAGTCCAATTCCCAGGGCTCACGGTCGGCACTTGCTTCTGGCGTTAGGTGCTGGGCTGAGATGGTTATTCGCCTGATTTTATATGGGACAGTGGGTTTCCAGATGCTCTGTCCCTTATCCGATACCAGACTCCGCCGTGTCCAGTATGTTTATTTTGGGGTCACTGACAATGTCCAGATTTACAGGGACTCGAGCCCGGGCCGCCTCGCTAGCTGATTCATGTTGATGGGTTGGGGGTTTGTCTCTCCAGCTGCTGTCCCGGGCCCAGCCCCGGGTCCGACTTGCAGAATAACGGGTCCCCCCGGAAGCAGACACTTTCCACGGTGACGCCTCCGGGATTTCGCCGACAACTGGGTAACAAGGCGGCAACTCAGGCCAGCCAGGGCATGGTAACCCGGGACAAACTGACTTGGGCTGAAGGGGGCCGGCGGTCATTCACCAGACGGAATTTTACCCGGGACAGCGGCTGGTTTCAAATCCTTCCCCTCCCACAGAGAAAATGAACCGGGATAAAGTGAACTTTGTGACCAGGCGGAGCCTACATGAGGGCGTCCAGTCACCTCGAGACCAGCCAAAAAAAACCCAAAGCTTGAACCCACCACCAACTCGACTGACTGATCTCTCCCCCAACACTGTAACCTTCACAAACTGGAAAGGGAACATTTATTTATTGATGATCAGTCGGTGTTTGGATCGATATTTAAAAACATTTAAAATTCCTCGGGTTTGTGGGACACACATGAGCGGCCCCGTTTCCAAGCCCCTGTTCCTAATGGGGGAAGAGCCCAGCGGCTCGGAATTTAAAAGCCTTTGAACTGATTTGGTTTCTTATTTCTAGATCTCTGGTGTCCGGGACTCTTCACCTCCCTCACTCATCACCCAACGTGGAGCCGGAGGAAGCTGCTGCTCGGGCCGCCCCTCACAACTCCAGTCCCAGGACTCGGGGCCCAGACCCCGCCCTCTGAACGAAAGCAGCCTCCTCCATCATCACCCGGGTCCCGCCCCCGTTACCTTGGGAACGCGGCTCCCTGAGGACACGGCGCAGGCGGGCAGTCTCTCCGGCGGTATTATCATGTAGTGACGTCAGCACGTAATCGGGTGTGACGCTGCAGCATTCACGAGAGAGAGAGAGAGATGGAGCTGTCAATGGAAAGGGCCACGCTGAGCGCTCACTGTACACAGGGAATTCATATGGAGCATTTCAATAAAAAATCTAAAATTCTGCAATCAAAATTTTAAAACTTCAAAGAGATAAAGGGAAAACATTGCAACGTATCTGTGCAGAGGAAGCGAATGTTAGCTTTTTCAGATCTAGAGCAGATTCAGAGCTCTGAACCGTTAACCCGAGCTTGCATTCTCCGCAGAAGCTGAAAGGTCTGCTCAGTCTGCCCAGCATTTTCCGTTTCGTCTTAATTTCATTTCCTTATTTCTGTCTTCAGCACTTTCCCCTTTACAGGTGAGATGAGAGTGACTGTCCTTGACAACAATTCAGCTTTTGACAGAGTGCAAACTCAAGAATCGCTAGCAAAACTGGAATCAATGGGAAGAAGGGAGAAAACATTCCGCTGGTTAGAATCATACCTAGCACAAAGGTAGGCTGTTGTTGGACGTCAATCATCTTAGTTCTTGGATATCACTGCATGAGCCCCTCAGGATATTGTTCTCGGCCTAAACATCTAAATCTGCCCCATGGATGACATTCCCTCCACCATATTTCGGACGTGTAATGATGATGGCACAATGTTCAGCACCATTTGCGACTCCTCGTATGCTGAAGTAATCCATGTCCAAATGCAGAACGACCTGGACAATATTCAGGGTTGGGTTGACAAGTTGCAAGTAACATTCGTGTCACACAAACGTCAGGCAATGACCAAATCCAGCAAGAGAAAAACTACCCATTGGTACTTGAGTCCAATGGCATCACCACTGCTGAATCTCTCTCTAACAAGTTCCTGGGTCATGATTGACCAGAAACTGAACTGGGCTAGACATACAAATGCTGTGGCTGCAAGAGAAGGTCAGAGTCTAGGAACCCTGCTGCGAGTAACTCACCTCATGACTCCCAAAGGACAGTCCACCATCAACATGGCACAAGTCAAGATGGTGATGGAATACTCTACACTGGCTTGGATGAGTGTAGCAACAACCCTCCAGAAGCTTGACAACATAGAGGACAACATAACCATTTTGGCTGGCAACCCATTCACCCAACATCCCTCCATCACCGCCATAGAATAGCAGCAGTCGGCATCATCTAGAAGATGCACTGTAGGAACTCAGCAACGGTCCTGAACAGCAAATTCCAAATCCACGACCACCACCATCGAGAGGAGAGATAGCAGCAGATGCACGGAAACACCGGTACTTGGAATTTCCCCTCCAACCCTGACACCATCCTGACTTGGAAATATATAGCCATTCTTTCACTGCCTTTCGATCAACACTCTAGTAATGTGCACCCCCCCCCCCACCCCCCCCGCCCCACACCCCCCGACCACCAGTAACGGTCCTGTGGGAGTACCTACACCACGTGGATTGAAGAAGGCAGCTCACCACCACATTTTCACGGGTAATTAGGGATTAGATTTAAATCTATGCACGTTGACATCCGTGCTTTCAGCTGACCTGGTCTAAAATTCTGTATCCCTCCCTAAACATTTTCCCTTATCTAGCGCTCGCTGCTCTTTAAGGGTTTGTTTATAAGCTACATCTTTGACCAAGCTTTTGTCATCTGACCTAATATCCCCTTCTGTTGCTCAGCATCAACTTTGTATTATTTGTAATGATAACACTCGTGTTAAGAGCCTTGGGGCTTTTTGCTATGAGTAGTCTCCCTGTTGTAAAAATGGTGATATAGTGGTGAGCGTAGCTATCCTTCCAAACAGTTGACCAAAGTTCGGTTATCGGCTGTCGCAGTTTGTTTATTTTTAAGCGTCTCAAATCAGAAACCCCAAAGTCGGAGCCGAATTTGATCCATTTCTTTGAGATTTTACTTCGAAAACCAGGGTGATTTTAACACAAATAAAATTATTTCAAACATCCAGTTATCTTCCATTTAAAATGTAACTCAGGCTTGTCCCTTCTTGCTGGTAATGAAGGTTTTCCCTGAGCTGCAGTGAGCGGCCGGGATAGAATTCCTCGGATTTAGTACAATTCACTGATTCTCTTTTCGCTCTGCTGCTTCCCATTTCTTCACTGAATATCGATTCCTGTACAAGGATTGTTTTATTGTTCAGGAAGCGAGATACTGTCACACTGAGAATCTGAAATAATAACCGAAAGTACTGGAAGCACTCAGCAGGTCCGGCAGCATTTGCGGACACAGGAGTGGGGAATCATATTTCAGGTTTATAAGAATGTTTAATGAATAGTCCCACGATCGAAGATTCGATACTACCAGCGCTACTCATTTCATCCAGAATTTTCAATTAGAATTATAGAACGGTCTCAACACAGAAAGAGATTTCTGGGACCGTGCAATAGCTAATATCCGACAGGAACAGCTCCAGATTCATTCATTCAGAGTCAAACATTCGGACACCGAGAGCAATACCCAGCGACCCTGATCTGCAAAACTGTAGAGATTGCAAGAGGTGAGATAGGGTTTAATCTGAGAACTTGAACCATCCACTGGCACCGACCCGAAAGTGAGATTAGTACTGTTTTTGTCTCTGGTAAAATATTAGTGAGAGATGAGACAGCCTCTTTTCCATCTCCAATTAAAGCTTTCTCGGTAAAACCAAGCTTTACAAGGTTTTCAGGAACAGTTAATCTGTCTGACCGTCTGTGTCTCACTGCCTGAACTCACCCTGGCTCTGATTCCCACTCCGCCTTCTCTCATTTCTCTTCTGTACTGTCAGAAAAAATGTGATACACTTAAGGGCCAGAGAGTACCATTTGTATTTTCATTTGAATCAAACATATTTCTGCCCGTGAACAATTTAATAATGTAAAATTAGATCTGTGCTAATCCAACCAGAGCTGTGATTGGTTTCAGCCCGGAAACTGGGGAACAGACACTGTGAGCAGACCTGGGAAACTACAACTAACCCCCGAGAATCCACAGAACAGGCTGGGTGGAGAGGGAAGCCTACCGTGGGAACTGTCAACCTGGGGAAGTTTGTCCTGTGTATGTGCAGACGTGAACATTGTGTCAGAGAGTGTGTGTGAAATGGTCTGGCAGGTTAGAATAATGCCCCTGTGTTTCTGTTTCTGCTCTCATCGCCAGATTTCTCAGTCCCCCCTGCGTAAAAGATGATGATTTCCCTGTCACAGGATCACCGTGCTGCCTTACTCATTTCTGAAGTGAGAATTAAATGGAAAGATTTAGTTGATTTTAAGATTTCAGTGGGAAAGTAGAGAACGTGTCAGCGAATGGGTGAGCGAGCACGGCCTCTGCAGCATTTAAAGAGGTTTAAGTCGAAGGAGGCTTTTGGAGCGAATGAGACTTTTTCAAAAGCAACCATTCTGGTCTCAAAGACAGTAAAAATCTACTCTGGGACTCTGGGCTCTCGAACTTTCAATGTCATTGGAGAGTTTAGCAGCAGAAAGAAAGAAAATGATTCATGCACTAGGACACCCAGATTCCTCTGCATCTCAGAGCTCTACAATCTCTCACCATTAAGATTTTATGCCTTTTTCTGTTCACCATGTCAAAATGGACTGTTCCACTTTTTATTACTTAACACTGCATTTGTCAGATCTTTGCCCAATCAGGTAACCTGTCTATATCCTTATCTCCTCTTCACAACTTACTTACCTAATTATATTTGTGTCATACTTACTTTCCGACCTACCTTGACTGATGTTCAGGTCTCATTTGTCACTTTTGGAAAAACTGAACTAAAATGTGTCTGTTCAGGAAATGTTCTGAATGGGGGCTTTTCGCCGCCTGCTAAAATTTGAAAGTGACAGACGAACTAACCTCAGTTTATAGAGAATTTTCAAAATGAACAATTCACCTGGTGCTATTCTCCTGCCTTCTTCCAATAACCCTGCACATTGTTCGTTTTGCAATCATCATCTAATCCTCTCTTGCTCTGGGAGAGGAACGGTGAATGCAGCCTCTGTCTGTGACGGTTAGTATTAGAGCAATAGCCTCCACTTTTCCCACACACACAGAGGTGGTGACGTTAAAATTCCTTTGTGTGGGCCAGAGGACGCTCCCACAGTACCTGCTGCTCCCAGGGGCATTTCTAGTTCCTGTGCTGGCCTGTGCCCCTTTTCCGCTTGTGATCAGTAATTGAATCAGTTTCATGTGGATCGGGGAGTGAGCAGGACTGATAATACGAGAGCTTGGAGCCTCAGCCCCGAGCCAGGAGAGGCCAACCCTTTTAAATCGGGCGCGGGTGAAGGGCGAGGCTGGAACATGTGGATCCCAAGAGAGGGAGGAGTGCGAAATGCAAATAATTATTTTGATATTGGGGAAGAAAGGGGAGTCAGGCCAGCATGGAGACTGGGGAAGGGGAGCCAGGACGGCATGGTGATAGAGGGTGGGTGGAGGGAAGCAAGACCAGCTTGGAGCTGTTTAAGGTGGGGTAAGTGGGTGAGAAGGGGAAAGAACTGGCTTGAAACATTGACCCTGATTTTTTTCCGAATATTCTTCGAAATAAATGTCCAGTTAACCTAATTTTTCTGTGCTTAAGAACTGTGACATTGATATAATTCTGTGCTTCATCCTCCAAATGTGATCTTTAGGGAGACGGGGCACATGGCTGCTGCAGTTTGAAACCTCCTCCACATGATGAGTCGACTGGTAATGCAGCATTCGGCCTTGTGCTGAGTCAGCCTGCACGGTGCATGCTCGGCTAGAAATTGGACTCCCTGCTTTCTGGATGTAGAGCAGAGGAACAATGACCAAACTCCTCACTACAAAGGCATCTGCAATGCCTCCAGCACATTCGGAAGATGATCCACGCTACATGTTTATCTCAACCGTGGATGTCTCTTCATTTAGTAGGATGTTCCCTCTTGTTGGTGCCCCCACCACCTGCCACAGAGCCTATCTGGCAGTTATGTTCTTTAGGACTCGGCCAGCTGACCCTGTAGTGGTATCAACTATCACTCTTGGTGATGGGCATTAAGGTCCCAAAAGCAAAGTAACAAGAAGTAGCGAAGCTGACATGTCAGCAAATAGTGCAACATCTCAAAATTAAAACTAGAGATACAGAGGCTGTCGTTAATCTGATAATGATGGACTTCGAGATATAATGGGAACTGGACGGGTAGGCTGACATGTTCAATGCTAGAAGAAAAGGAAATAAATGTTATGAAAGTTGATAAATATCAGAATTGGCTGGAGGTTCTAGAATAACAGTGTGTGAATTATCAGCCCATGTTCTATACTGGAAGGACGAAAGTGATCAGATGAGATTGAGGGGGAGAAGTTGGACAGACAGCTGACAAACTTCCCAGCTGCATAAAGTGCATCCCTTCAGCAGGTTCAGGAGGAAAATTAAGCAAGAACCGACTACGCAGGATGCCAGAAAGAAATACAGAGATGAAAAGCAACTTTGAAAACGCAGAGTGGAGCAGTATATGTGTTGGATGAGGGAAGTGCCGAATATGTAGGAGAAGTGCATGAAGAGCTTTGGGGAAGTTAAATGGTTTAAACTGGAAAGATAAAGGTTGGGGAAGATTTGTCTGAAGCATGGCTGGAAGGAGCCTCCTTTCCAGTTTCATAAAGCGTCCGGTAGACTCCCTAAACATAGAAACATGATGTTTTGAAGGGCATGAGCTCCATCCCCGTCTCGTCACGCCTGAGTGGGAATGTTTTAAGACTGAACACAGAGTGAGAGAAAGCAGATTTAAATAGAATCTCCGAGCTTCGTGGTATCTAAAATTAAAACGAGAGATGGACTGGGAGACTATGACTAGAGGCTGAGCTGTGCAGGGCCACAGCGGAAGAGAATATTAGTTTTCAAAAAGGCTTAATTAGCACAGAACACACCGTCACCTAAGGCCCGACTGCATTCAAAGAGTGATTCTATGATTGTTACTGCTATGTAATCCAATGATCTGTGTTTTTTGCGTGTCCAAATGGAGTTTGTAAAGTCTAAAAATACAACATTTTCCGATGATGCCACGTTGGTTTGTCCCTAGTATGAAGGTGTAACTTAAGGAAGTGTGTTGATAGTTTGCTAGAACAGTTGAAGGTTCAGCGAAGAGCAGTGCAGATGACAGCCAATTTTAGTCACCGATTTAGTCAGGAAGGGGCATTCAGAAGGTAGTTAGCTCCATAAACCTGAACTACTGTGATCCCTGAGCAGCAAGAAACTGAGTGAAGCCCCAAGAGCCATTTGGTAGTTCTGTGCAGGTGGACTTTAGGAAAAGCGGGTCGGGAGCTGAGAAGGCAGCGGAAGGTCACTGGCTCCAAGCTGCTCAGGGGGATTGTGACTCGGAGAAGCTCACGTGAACCAATGATCATCTTTTACTTAGTGCAACTGGAGGAGGAGATGAATTGGAGTACGGAGAACCCCAGCAGCAGTTTTCTGCTTAGAGTACCTAACGAGCTCAGATTTTGCCACTGATTAAATATTTGAGTGAAGACTGGACATCCCTAAAAAGGGAGAAGGAGTTTAAAAGTGTGAACTCACAGTGAAAAAATCTTCTTCGTTCAGTTAGGGTTAGTGAAGACAATTCGAAGACAGGATCTTCAACGGTGGAGATTGGAAATCACCGTGACACAGGTGGAGTTTCAGTGAGTGTGGTTGGCGAAAGTCTGGGTGGGCATTTGAGTAATGAATGGTCTTTGTCTTGGTTGCATCTGTCATTTCCTCTGCATTGTGATGTGTCCGACCACAGGTTGTCTGTTAATGAATGTGTACCTCATGTTACTTCTGAACTTCAGATTATATAAGGTACATAAGTTATGACTTGTAAATTGTTTTATATTTTCATACAGTATATTATTTTGTTGTAGCTGTTGCTTGAACAAAACGAGTGCAATCCTGTAGCATTATTCTAAAGCAGGTGTTTTAACCTCAACCTTTAATACTTCAAACAAAATGTTACTGGCCCCTAAGCGGACCAAAGCACCACTGCCCACCACCCCGCTCAACCCGCCCCCATGTCCCGGAGCATGACCAAGGAGCGTAACAGTGAACATAAGGCGCAAATGGAGGGGTAGGAGCGTGGAAAGGTGTGAGACCATGAACAATTATTGTTAGTTGACTCTGGCTCCTCCACTGTTATCCTCCACGAACGTTGCACAACCCGATCAAGGAGCACATTTACCTGGGAGTCTAACTTATATTGGTGTCAAGGCATTGTTGATGGTTTTGTTTGCAAACATCAGTGATTAAAACAATTGATATGAATAAGAAGCTAAAGAGTTTGGAAACTTTTGACATCAATCTGAAAATATGGGAGTTTTGTTGGTGAGAAATTGTGTTTTTAAGTGAGAGTTTATATTGCAATTGTACTGCTGTGAAAGGGCTCTACAGTTTTTTTTGTTAAATTATAAATATACGCATAAATGCAATTTGAAAATTATAAATGTCGCTCGTACCTGTCATAAAGAAGGTCTGCTAAATTCAAATCAAAAGTAATGATCAAGAAGGGGGAAATGCAGTATGTACACTGAACGTGCAGGGAATATAAAAACTGACTGTAAAAGCTTCTATAAATATGTAAAGAGAACAAGATTAGCAAAGGCATATGTAGATCCTGTTACAGTCAGAAACGGGGGAAATTATAATGGAGAACAAGGAAGTGGCAGAAGAACTGAACACATATTTTGGTTCTGCCTTCAGGAAGGGACACAAACAACTGTCCAGAAATAATTGTCCAGAAATGTTAGGCATCAAGTGTCTAGCTAGAGGGAGGAATTGAAGAAAATCAGTTTTAATTTTAAAAAAACGATGCTGCTAGAAAAATTAATGAGGTTAAAGGCTGAGACCTCCCCGCGACCTGATAACCTATATCCCAGAGTACTAAAGGAAGTGACCCTGGAAATATTGGATGCATTGGTGGTCATCTTCCCAAACTTTATAGACCCTGAAGCTGCACCTAGAGATTGGAGGGTGGCAAATATAACCCCACTATTTAGAAGAATTACAGACCAGTTAGCCTAGCATCAGTCGTGCAGAAAATGCCACAGTCTATTTTAAAAGGCGTGGTAACAGAACACTTGAAAAGCATCAACGGGATTACACAAAGTCAGCATGGGTTAATGAAAGGGAAGTCAATCTTTCCTAATCTACTGGAGTGTTTTGAGGATGTAACTAGTAGAATAGATAAAGGAGAACCAGTGGAACAGATGCATTTGGACTTCAAAAAAGATTTTAATAAGATCCCACAAAAGAAGCAAATGGGTAAAACTAAAGCACAAAGGATGCGTGGGAAAAAATACTGGCATGGATTTAGAATTGGTTGACAGAGCGGATACCGAGCGTGGGAACAAATTGCACTTTTTCCAGATGGCAAGCGGTGACTAGTGGTGCACTGCAGGGATCAGTGCTGGGGCCCCAGCTATTCACTGTATATATGTATATAAAAAAAAGACTTGGATGAATAAACAAAATGCAATATATCCAGGTTTGCCGACGACATAAAATTGGCAGAGGTTGTGAGTTGTGAGGTGGATGCAAGAAGGCTTCAGGGCGATTTAAGTATGTGCGCTTGTGCGCAAACTCAATGCAGATGCAGTAGATTGTGGAGTTAAATGAAATTATACATCTCGATGTGAAAAGGAGAAAAGCAGAGTTTTATATAAATGATGATATATTGGAAAATGTGAATGCTAAAAAGTATCTGGGTGTCCCTATGCACCAGACAATGAAAGTAAACAGGCAGCTGCAGCAAGCAATTCGGAAGGAAAATACTATGTTGGCCTTCATTGCAAGAGGATTTGAGATCATAAGTAAGGATGCCTTACTCATGTAATACAGGTTGTTGGTGAGACAACACCTGGAGTATTGTCTGCAGTTTGGTCATGCTACCTAAGAAACGATGTATTTGCCAAAGACAGAGTGCAGCAAATTAATGCACATGTGTTAAACAATGCGGCTCCTACACCTCTCCGTAACTCTATAACCTCCTCCAGCCTCTCACCCCTCCCTATCTCTATAACCACCTCCAACCCCTACACCCCTCCCTATCTTTGTAATCTCCTCTGGCTCCTACTCCTCTCCCTGTCACTGTAACCTCCTCCAGTCCCTAGACCCCTCCCTATCTCTCTAACCTCCTCCAACCCCTACACCCCTCTGTATCTCTGTAACCTCCACCAGCCCCTTAAACTCTCCCTATCTCTGTAAACTCCTCCAGCCCCTACAGCCCTCCCCATCTATGTAACTTCCTCCAGACCCTACACCTCCCCCTATCTCTGTAACATTCTCCAGCCCTAGACTCCTCCTTATAATTGTAACCTCCTCCAAACCCTGCACACCTCCCTATCTCTGTAAACCCCTCCAGCCACTACATCCCGCCCTATCTCTGTAACCTCCTCCAGCCTATCACCCCTCCCCATCTCCGTAACTCCCCCCCTTCTCTCTAACCTCCTCCAGCCTCTCACCGCTCTCTATCTCTGTAACCTCCTCCAGCCCCTACACCCCTCCCTATCTCTGTAAACTCTTCCAGCCACTACACCCCTCCCTGTCTGTGTAATCTCCTCCAGCCCCAACACCCCTCCCTATCTCTGTAACCTCCTCCAGCCCTACACCCCTCCTTATCTCTGTAACTCCCTCCCTATCTCTGTAACTACCTATCTCTGTAACCCCATCCAGTCCCTACAAGCCTCCCTATCACAGTAACTTCCTCTGGCTCCTACACCTCTCCCTAACTCTGTAACCTCCTCCAGCCTCTCACCCCTCCCTATCTCTGTAAACTCCTCCATTCCTACACCCCTCCCTATCTCTGTAAACTCCACCAGCCCCTACAACCCTCCCTATCTCTGTAACTTCCTCCAGCACCTTCACCCCTCCCTATCTCTGTAACCTCCTCATGCCCATACACCCATCACTATCTGTAACCTCCTCCAGACCTACACCGCTCATTATCACTATAACTCCTTCACTATTTCTATAAGACTGCCAAGCCTCTCATTCCTCCCTATCTCTGTAACCTCCACCAGCCCCTCCCCCTCCCCTATTTTGTAACCTCCTCCAGCCCATACAGCCCTCCCTATCTCTGTAACCTCCTCCAGCTCCAACACCGCTCCCTATCTCTGTAACGCTCTCCAGCCTCTCACCGCTCCCTATCTCTGTAACTCCCGCTCTATCTCTGTAACCTCCTCCAGCTCTGCACCCCTCCGTATCTCTGTAACACCCTCCCTATCTCTGTAACTTCCTATCTCTGTAACTCCCTCCCTATCTCTGTAACCCCCTCCAGCCCCTACACCCCTCCCTTTCGCTGTAACCTCCTCCGGCTCCTAAAATCTCCCTAACCCTGTAACATCCTCCAGACTCGCACCCCTCCCTATCTCTGTAACCTGCTCCAGTCCATGCACCCCTCCCTATCTCTGTAACCTCCTCCAGCCCTGCACCCCTCCGTATCTCTGTAACACCCTCCCTATCTCTGTAACTTCCTATCTCTGTAACTCCCTCCCTATCTCTGTAACCCCCTCCAGCCCCTACACCCCTCCCTTTCGCTGTAACCTCCTCCGGCTCCTAAAATCTCCCTAACCCTGTAACATCCTCCAGACTCGCACCCCTCCCTATCTCTGTAACCTGCTCCAGTCCATGCATCCCTCCCTATCTTTGTAACCTCCTCCGGCTCCTACTCCTCTCCCTATCTCTGTAAGCTCCTCCAGCCTCTCACCCCTACCTATCTCTATAACCTCCTCCAGCCTCTCACCCCTACCTATCTCTATAATCTCCTCCAACCCCTACACCCCTCCCTATCTTTGTAACCTCCTCTGGCTCCTACTCCTCTCCCTGTCTCTGTAACCTCCTCCAATCCCTAGACCCCTCCCTATCTCTGTAAACTCCTGCAACCCCTACACCACTCTGCATCTCTGTAACATCCTCCAGCCTCTCATCGCTCCCTATCTCAGTAAACTCCTCCAGCCCTACAACACTCCCTATCTCTGTAAATTCCTCTTGTGCCTACACCTCCCCCTATCTCTGTAACATCCTCCAGCCCAACATTCCTCCTTATCCTTGTAACTTCCTCCAAACCCTGCACACCACCCCATCTCTGAAACCTCCTCCAGCCTCTCACCGCTCCCTATCTCTGAATCCTCCTCCAGCCCCTACACCCCTCCCTATCTCTATAAGCGCCTCCTACCCCTACACCGCTCCCTATCTCTGTAAGTTCCTCCAGCCCCTAAACCCCTCCCTAACTCTGTAAACTCCTCATGCCCGTAAAGCCGTCACAATCTGTAACCTCCTCCAGACCTACACCGTTCATTATCACTATAACTCCCTCACTATCTCTGTAACACCCTCCAGCCTCTCATTCCTCCCTACCTCTGTAACCTCCTTCAGCCCCTACATCCCACCCTATCTCTGTAACCTCCTCCAGCCAAAAACCCCTCCCCATCACTGTAACTCCCCCCCATCTCTGTAACATCCTCCAGCCTCTCACCGCTCTCTATCTCTGTAACCTCCTCCAGCCCCTACACCCCTCCCTATCTCTGTAACCTCTTCCAGCCACTACACCCCTCCCTGTCTGTGTAATCTCCTCCAGCCCCTACACCCCTCCCTATCTCTGTAACCTTCGCCAGCCCCTACACCCCTCCCTATCTCTGTAACCTCCTCCAGCCCTGCACCCCGCCTTATCTCTGTAAGTCCCTCCTATCTCTGTAGCTTCCTATCTCTGCTACCCCATCCAGCCCCTACAACACTCCCTATCTCAGTAAACTCCTCCGGCTCCTACACATCTCCCTAACTCTGTAACCTCCTCCAGCCTCTCACACCTCCCTATCTCTGTAAACTCCTCCATCCCAACACCCCTCCCTATCTCTGTAACCTCCTCCAATCCCTATACCCCTCCCTATCGTTGTAACATCCTCCAGTCCCTACACCCCTCCCTATCTCTGTAACATCCTAAAGCACCTACACCCCGCCCTATCTCTGTAACTCTCTCCAGTCTCTCACCCGTCCCTACCTCTGTAACTACCTCCCTATCTCTGTAACCACCTCTAGGCCTACACCCCTCCCTCTCTCTGTAACATCCACCAGCCCCTACGCCCCTCCCTAAATCTGTAGGCTTCGCCAGCCCCTACGCCCCACCCTATCTCTGTAAACTCCTCCAACCCCTACACCCCTCCCTATCTCTGTAACCTCTTCCTACCTACACCCCTCCTTATCTCTGTAACTCCCTCCCTATCTCTGTAACTTCCTATCTCTGTAACTCCCTCCCTATCTCTGTAACCCCCTCCAGCCCCTACACCCCCCCCTATCGCTGTAACCTCCTCCGGCTCCTAAACTCTCCCTAACTCAGTAACCTCCACCAGCCTCGCACCCCTCCCTATCTCTGTAACCTGCTCCAGTCCCTACACCCCTCCCTATCTCTGTAACCTCCTCCAATCCCTACACCCATCCCTAGGTCTGTAAACTCCTCCAGCCCCTATACCCCTCCCTATCTTTGTAACCTCCTCCGGGTCCTACTTCTCTCCCTATCTCTGTAACCTTCTCCAGCCTCTCACCCATACCTCTCTCTATAACCTCCTCCAGCCTCTCACCCCTACCTATCTCTATAACCACCTCCAACCCCTACACCCCTCCCTATCTTTGTAACCTCCTCTGGTTCCTATTCCTCAACCTGTCTTTGTAACCTCCTCCAGTCGCTAGACCCCTCCCTATCTCTGTAACCTCATGAAACCCCTACACCACTCTGCATCTCTGTAACCTCCTCCAGACTCTCATCGCTCCCTATCTCAGTAAACTCCTCCAGCCCCTACAACCCTCTCTATCTCTGTAACTTCCTCCAGCGCCAACAATTCCCCCTATCTCTGTAACATCCTCCAGCCCTACACTCCTCCTTATCATTGTAACCTCCACCAAACCCTGCACACCTCCCCATCTCTGGAACCTCCTCCAGCCTCTCACCCCTCCCTATCACTGTAACCTCCACCAGCCCCTACGCCCCTCCCTATCTCTGTAACCTCCTCCGGCCCCTACACCCCTCCCTATCTCTGTAAATTCCTACAGCTACTACACCACTCCCTGTCTGTGTAATCTCCTCCAGCCCCTACACCCCTCCCTATCTCTGTAACCTCCTCCAGCCCTGCACCCCTCCTTATCTCTGTAAGTCCCTCCCTATCTCTTAGCTACCTATCTCTGCTACCCCATCCAGCCCATACAACCCTCCCTATCTCAGTAAACTCCTCCGGCTCCTACACCTCTCCCAAACTCTGTAACCTCCTCCAGCCTCTCACACCTCCCTATCTCTGTAAACTCCTCCATCCCTACACCCCTGCCTATCTCTGTAACATCCTCCAATCCCTATACCCCTCCATATCTTTGTAACTTCATCCGTCCCTACACCCCTCCCTATCTCTGTAACATCCTAAAGCACCTACACCCCGCCCTATCTCTGTAACTCTCTCCAGCCTCTCACCCGTCCCTACCTCTGTAACTACCTCCCTATCTCTGTAACCACCTCCAGGCCTACACCCCTCCCTATCTCTGTAACATCCTCCAGCCCCTACGCCCCTCCCTATCTCTGTAAACTGCTCCAACCCCTACACCCCTCCCTATCTCTGTAACCTCCTCCAGACCTACACCCCTCCTTATCTCTTTAACTCCCTCCCTATCTCTGTAACTTCCTATCTCTGTAACTCCCTCCCTATCTCTGTAAGCCCCTCCAGCCCCGACACCCCTCCCTTTCGCTGTAACCTCCTCCGGCTCCTAAACTCTCCCTAACTCAGTAACCTCCTCCAGCCTCGCACCCCTCCCTATCTCTGTAACCTGCTCCAGTCCCTACACCGCTTCCTATCTCTGTAACCTCCTCCAATCCCTACACCCATCCCTAGGTCTGTAATGTCCTCCAGCCCCTACACCCCTCCCTATCTTTGTAACCTACTCCGGCTCCTACTCCTCTCCCTATCTCTGTAACCTCCTCCAGCCTCTCACCCCTACCTATCTCAAAGCCTCCTCCAGCCTCTCACACCTACATATCTCTATAACCACCTCCAAGAACGACACCCCTCCCTATCTTTGTAACCTCCTCTGACTCCTACTCCTCTCCCTGTCTCTGTAACTTCCTCCTGCCTCTCACACCTCCCTATCTCTGTAACCTCCTCCAGACCCTACGCCCCTCCCTATCTCTGTAGCCTGCTCCACCCCCTACACCCCTCCCTAAATCTGTAAGCTTCGCCAGCCCCTACACCCCTCCCTATCTTAGTACCTCCTCCAGCCCCTACACCCCTCCATATCTCTGTAACCTCCTCCAGCCCTACACCCCTCCTTATCTCTGTAACTCCCTCCCTATCTCTGTAACTTCCTATCTCTGTAACCCCCTCCCTATCTCTGTAACCCCCTCCAGCCCCTTCAGCCCTCCCTTTCGCTGTAACCTCCTCCGGCTCCTAAACTCTCCCTAACTCTGTAACATCCTCCAGCCTCTCACCGCTCCCTATCTCTGTAACCTCCTCCAGCCCCTACACCCCTCCCTATCTCTGTAACCTCTTCCAGCCACTACACCCCTCCCTGTCTGTGTAATCTCCTCCAGCCCCTACACCCCTCCCTATCTCTGTAACCTTCGCCAGCCCCTACACCCCTCCCTATCTCTGTAACCTCCTCCAGCCCTGCATCCCGCCTTATCTCTGTAAGTCCCTCCTATCTCTGTAGCTTCCTATCTCTGCTACCCCATCCAGCCCCTACAACACTCCCTATCTCAGTAAACTCCTCCGGCTCCTACACATCTCCCTAACTCTGTAACCTCCTCCAGCCTCTCACACCTCCCTATCTCTGTAAACTCCTCCATCCCAACACCCCTCCCTATCTCTGTAACCTCCTCCAATCCCTATACCCCTCCCTATCGTTGTAACATCCTCCAGTCCCTACACCCCTCCCTATCTATGTAACATCCTAAAGCACCTACACCCCGCCCTATCTCTGTAACTCTCTCCAGCCTCTCACCCGTCCCTACCTCTGTAACTACCTCCCTATCTCTGTAACCACCTCCAGGCCTACACCCCTCCCTATCTCTGTAACATCCTCCAGCCCCTACGCCCCTCCCTATCTCTGTAAACTGCTCCAACCCCTACACCCCTCCCTATCTCTGTAACCTCCTCCAGACCTACACCCCTCCTTATCTCTTTAACTCCCTCCCTATCTCTGTAACTTCCTCTGTAACTCCCTCCCTATCTCTGTAAGCCCCTCCAGCCCCTACACCCCTCCCTTTCGCTGTAACCTCCTCCGGCTCCTAAACTCTCCCTAACTCAGTAACCTCCTCCAGCCTCGCACCCCTCCCTATCTCTGTAACCTGCTCCAGTCCCTACACCCCTTCCTATCTCTGTAACCTCCTCCAATCCCTACACCCATCCCTAGGTCTGTAACGTCCTCCAGCCCCTACACCCCTCCCTATCTCAGTAAAATCCTCCAGACCCTACAACCCTCCCTATCTCTGTAACATCCTCCAGCCCTACACTCCTCCTTATCCTTGTAACCTCCTCCAGCCCCTACATCCCGCCTTGTCTCTGTAACCTCCTCCAGCCTATCACCCCACCATTTCTGTAACTGCCCCCCATCTCTGTAACCTCCTCCAGCCTCTCACCACTCCCTATCTCTGTAACCTCCTCCAGCTTCAACACCCCTCCCTAACTCTGTTACGCTCTCCAGCCTCTCACCACTCCCTATCTCTGTAATTCCCGCCCTATGCTGTAACCTCCTCCAAACCTACACCCTGCCTTATCTCTGTAACTCCCTCCCTATCTCTGTAACCCCCCTCCAGCACCTACACCCCTTCCTATCGCTGTAACCTCCTCCAGCCATACACCTCTCCCTATCTCTGTAACCTCCTCCGGCACCTACACCCCTCCCTATCTCTGTAAACACCTCCGACCCCTACTCAACTCCCTATCTCTGTAAGCACCTCCAACCCCTATGCCCCTCCCTTACCCTGTAACCTACTCCAACACCTACACCCCTCCCTATCTCTGTAATGTCCTCCAGTCCCTACACCTTTCCCTATCTCTGTAACCTCCTCCAGCACCTACAACCCTCCCTAAATCTGTAACATCCTCCAGTCCCTACGCCCCTCTCTATCTCTGTAACCTCCTCCGGCTCCTACACCCCTCCCTATCCTGTAACCTTCTCCAACCCCTACGCCCCTCCCTATCTCTGTAACCTGCTCCAACACCTACAAACCCCCCCTATCTCTGAAACTTCCTCCGGCTCCTACTCCTCTCCCAATCTCTGTAACCTCCTCCAGCCTCTCACCACTACCTATCTCTATAACCTCCTCCACCCTCTCACCCCTACCTATCTCTATAACCACCTCCAGTCCCAAGACCCCTTCCTATCTCTGTAACCTCCTCCAACCCCTACACCCCTCTGTATCTCTGTAACCTCCTCCAGCCTCTCAACGCTCCCTATCTCTGTAAACTCCTCCAGCCCCTTCAACCCTCCCTATCTCTGTAACCTCCTCCAGCCCCTACACCTTCCCTATCTCTGTAACCTCCTCCAGCCCCTACACCCCTCCCTAACTCTGTAACCTATTCCAGCCCCTACACCCCTCCCTATCTCTGTAACCTGCTCCAACCCTTACACCGCTCCCTATCTCTGTAAGCTTCTCTAGCCCGTACACCCCTCCCTATCTCTCTCCTCCAGTCCCTACACCCCTCCCTATCTCTGCAACCTCCTCATGCCCGTACACCCCTCCCGAACTCTGTAAACCCCTCCAGAATCTACACCCCTCACTATCTCTGTAAACTCCTCATGCCCCTACACCCCTCCCTATCTCTGTAACCTCCTCCGGCACCTACACCCTCCCTTTCTCTGTAACCTACTCCAGCCCCTACACCTCTCCCTTTTTCTGTAAGCACCTCCGGCTCCTACACCCCTCCCTATCTCTGTAACCTCCTCCAAACACTACACACCTCCCTATCTCTGTAAGCTCCTCCAACCCCTACACCCCTCCCTATCTCTGAAACCTCCTCCAGCCCCTATAACCCTCCCTAACTCGGTAACCTCCTCCAGCCACTTCAACTCCCTATCTCTGTAACCTCCTCCGGCACCTACACCCCTCCCTATCTCTGTAAACACCTCCGACCCCTACACAACTCCCTATCTCTGTAAGCACCTCCAACCCCTACGCCCCTCCCTATCCCTGTAACCTACTCCAACACCTACACCCCTCCCTATCTCTGTAATGTCCTCCAGTCCCTACACCCTTCCCTATCTCTGTAACCTCCTCCAGCACCTACAACCCTCCCGAAATCTGAAACATCCTCCAGTCCCTACGCCCCTCCCTATCTCTGTAACCTGCTCCAACCCCTACAACCCTCCCTATCTCTGTAACCTTCTACAGCCCGTATACCCCTCCCTATCTCTGTAACATCCACCAGCCCCTACACTCCTCCCTATCGCTGTACCCTCCTCCAGCCTCTACATCCCTCACTATCTCTGTAAACTCCTCATGCCCCTACACCCCTCTCTATCTCTGTAACCTCCTCTGGCTCCTACACCCCTCCCTTTCTCTGTAACCTCCTCCAGCCCCTACACACTTCCCAATCTCTGTTACCTCCTCCAACCCCTACAGACCTCCCTATCTCTGTAACCTCCTCCGGCCCCTACAACCTCCCTATCTCTGTAACCTCCCCCGGCCCCTACACCCCTCCCTAACTCTCTAACCTCCGCCAGCACCTACAACCCTCCCTATCTCTGTAACATCCTCCAGTCCCTACCCCCCTCCCTATCTCTGTAACCTGCTCCAACCCCTACACCCCTCCTTATCTCTGTAACATTCTCCAGCCCGTACATCCCTCCCTATCTCTGTAACCTCCACCAGCCCCTAAAGTCCTCCCTATCGCTGTACCCTCCTCCAGCCAGTACACCCCTCCCTATCTCTGTAACATCCTCCAAACCGCTACACTCCTCCTTATCTCTGCAACTCCCTCCCTATCTCTGTAACTTCCTATCTTTTAACTCCCTCCCAATCTCTGTAACCCCTAACAGCCCCTACACCCCTCCCTATCGCTGTTACCTCCTCCAGCTCCAAAACTCTCCCTAACTCTGTAGCCTCCACCAGCCTCACAACCCTCCCTATTTCTGTAACCTCCTCCAGTCCCTACACCCCTGCCTATCTCTGTAACCTCCTCCAATCCCTACACCACTCCCTATGTCTGTAACCTCCTCCAGCCCCTACAAACCCCCCCTATCTCTGTAACCTCCTCCGGCTCCTACTCCTCTCCCAATCTCTGTAACCTCCTCCAGCCTCTCACCCCTACCTATCTCTATAACCTCCTCCACCCTCTCACCCCTACCTATCTCTATAACCACCTCCAGTCCCAAGACCCCTCCCTATCTCTGTAACCTCCTCCAACACCTACACCCCTCTGTATCTCTGTAACCTCCTCCAGCCTCTCAACGCTCCCTATCTCTGTAAACTCCTCCAGCCCCTACAACCCTCCCTATCTCTGTAACCTCCTCTAATCACTACACACCTCCCTATCTCTGTAAGCTCCTCCAAACTCTACACACCTCCCTAACTCTGTAACCTCCTCCAGCCCCTACACTCCTCCCTAACTCTCTAACCTCCTCCAGCCCGACACCCCTCTCTATCTCTGTAACCTCCTCCAGCCCCTATGCCCCTCCCTATCTCTGTAACCTGCTCCAACCCCTACACCCCTCTGTATCTCTGTAACCTCCTCCAGCCTCTCTTCGCTCCCTATCGCTGTAAACTCCTCCAGCCCCTACAACCCTCCCTAACTCTGTAACCTCTCCAGCCCCTACACCCCTCCCTAACTCCGTAACCTACTCCAACCCCTACGCCCCTCCCTATCTCAGTAACCTGCTCCAACCCTTACACCACTCCCTATCTCTGTAAGCTTCTCCAGCCCGTACACCCGTCCCTATCTCTGTAATCTCCTCCAGTCCCTACACCCCTCCCTGTCTCTGTAACATCCTCATGCCCGTACACCCCTCCCAAACTCGGGAACCCCCTCCAGAATCTGCACCCCTCACTATCTCTGTAAACTCCTCATGCCCCTAAACCCCTCTCTATCTCTGTAAACTCCTCCGGCTCCTACACCCCTCCCTATCTCTGTAAACTCCTCCAATCACTACACACCTCCCTATCTCTGTAACCTCCTCCAGCCCCTACACCCCTCCCTATCTCTGAAACCTCCTCCAGCCACTACAACTCCCGATCTCTATAACCTCCTCCAGCCCCTATGCCCCTCCCTATCTCTGTAACCTGCTCCAACCCCTACACCCCTCCCTATCTCTGTTACATTCTCCAGCCTGTACACCCCTCCCTATCTCTGTAACCTCCTCCAGCCCCTAAACTTCTCCCTATCGCTGTACCCTCCTCCAGCCAGTACACCCCTCCCTATCTCTGTAACCACCTCCAAACCGCTACACCCCTCCTTATCTCCGTAACTCCCTTCCTATCTCTGTAACTTCATATCTTTTAACTCCCTCCCTATCTCTGTAACCTGCTCCAGCCCCTAAACTCCTCCCTATCGCTGTACCCTCCTCCAGCCCCTAAACTCCTCCCTATCGCTGTACCCTCCTCCAGCCAGTACACCCCTCCCTATCTCTGTAACCTCCTCCAAACCGCTACACCCCTCCTTATCTCTGTAACTCCCTCCCTATCTCTGTAACTTCCTATCTTTTAACTCCGTCCCTAGCTCTGTAACCCCCTCCAGCCCCAACACCCCTCCCTATCGCTGTAACCTCCTCCGGCTCCTAAACTCTCCCTAACTCTGTAACCTCCTCCAGCCTCACACCCCTCCCTATCTCTGTAACCTCCTCTAGTCTCGACACACCTCCCTATCTCTGTAACCTCCTCCAAACCCTACACCCCTACCTATGTCTGTAACCTCCTCCAGCCCCTACAAACCCTCCCTATCTCTGTAACCTCCTCAGGCTCCTACTCCTCTCCCAATCTCTGTAACCTCCTCCAGCCTCTCACCCCTACCTATCTCTATAACCTCCTCCACCCTCTCACATCTATCTCTATAACCTCCTCCAACACCTACACCGCTCCCTATCTTTGTAACCTCCTCCGGCTCCTACTCCTCTCCGAATCTCTGTAAACTCCTCCAGTCCCAAGACCCCTCCCTATCTCTGTAACCTCCTCCAACACCTACACCCCTCTGTATCTCTGTAAACTCCTCCAGCCCCTACAACACTCCCTATCTCTGTAACCTCCTCCGGCCCCTATACCGCTCCCTGACTCTGTAACCTCCTCCAGCCCCTACACACCTCCCTAACTCTGTAACCTACTCCAGCCCTTACACCCCTCCATATCTCTGTAACCTGCTCCAACCCTTACACTGCTCCCTATCTCTGTAAGCTTCTCCAGCCCGTACACCCCTCCCTATCTCTGTAACCTCCTCATACCCGTACACCCCTCCCGAACTCTGTAACCCTCTCCAACCACTACAAACCTCCCTATCTCTGTAAGCTCCTCCAACCCCTACACACCTCCCTATCTCTGTAACCTCCTCCAGCCCCTACAGCCCTCCCTATCTCTGAGACCTCCTCCGGCCCCTAGAACCCTCCCTAACTCTGTAACCTCCTCCAGCCACGACAACTCGCTATCTCTGTAACCTCCTCTAGCCCCTAGACTCCTCCCTAACTCTCTAACCTCCTCCAAACTCTACACACCTCCCTAACTCTGTAACCTCCTCCAGCCCCTACACTCCTCCCTAACTCTCTAACCTCCTCCAGCCCGACACCCCTCTCTATCTCTGTAACCTCCTCCAGCCCCTATGCCCCTCCCTATCTCTGTAACCTGCTCCAACCCCTACATGCCTCCCTCTCTCTGTAACCTCCTCCGGCTGCTACACCTCTCCCTTACTCTGTAACCTCCTCCAGCCTCGCATCCCTACCTATCTCTATAACCTCCTCAACCCTCTCACCCCTACCTATCTCAATAACCTCCTCCAGCCCCTACACCCCTCCCTATCTTTGTAACCTCCTACGGCTCCTACTCCTCTCCGAATCTCTGTAAACTCCTCCAGTCCCAAAACCCCTCCGTATCTCTGTAACCTCCTCCAATCCCTACACCCCTCTGTATCTCTGTAACCTCCTCCAGCCTCTCTTCGCTCCCTATCGCTGTAAACTCCTCCAGCCCCTACAACCCTCCCTAACTCTGTAACCTCCTCCAGCCCCTACACCCCTCCCTAACTCCGTAACCTACTCCAACCCCTACGCCCCTCCCTATCTCAGTAACCTGCTCCAACCCTTACACCACTCCCTATCTCTGTAAGCTTCTCCAGCCCGTACACCCATCCCTATCTCTGTAATCTCCTCCAGTCCCTACACCCCTCCCTGTCTCTGTAACATCCTCATGCCCGTACACCCCTCCCAAACTCGGGAACCCCCTCCAGAATCTGCACCCCTCACTATCTCTGTAAACTCCTCATGCCCCTAAACCCCTCTCTATCTCTGTAAACTCCTCCGGCTCCTACACCCCTCCCTATCTCTGTAAACTCCTCCAATCACTACACACCTCCCTATCTCTGTAACCTCCTCCAGCCCCTACACCCCTCCCTATCTCTGAAACCTCCTCCAGCCACTACAACTCCCTATCTCTGTAACCTCCTCCAGCCCCTACACTCCTCCCTAACTCTCTAGCCTCCTCCAGCCCGACACCCCTCCTGATCTCTATAACCTCCTCCAGCCCCTATGCCCCTCTCTATCTCTGTAACCTGCTCCAACCCCTACACCCCTCCCTATCTCTGTTACATTCTCCAGCCTGTACACCCCTCCCTATCTCTGTAACCTCCTCCAGCCCCTAAACTTCTCCCTATCGCTGTACCCTCCTCCAGCCAGTACACCCCTCCCTATCTCTGTAACCTCCTCCAAACCGCTACACCCCTCCTTATCTCCTTAACTCCCTTCCTATCTCTGTAACTTCATATCTTTTAACTCCCTCCCTATCTCTGTAACCTGCTCCAGCCCCTAAACTCCTCCCTATCGCTGTACCCTCCTCCAGCCCCTAAACTCCTCCCTATCGCTGTACCCTCCTCCAGCCAGTACACCCCTCCCTATCTCTGTAACCTCCTCCAAACCGCTACACCCCTCCTTATCTCTGTAACTCCCTCCCTATCTCTGTAACTTCCTATCTTTTAACTCCGTCCCTAGCTCTGTAACCCCCTCCAGCCCCAACACCCCTCCCTATCGCTGTAACCTCCTCCGGCTCCTAAACTCTCCCTAACTCTGTAACCTCCTCCAGCCTCACACCCCTCCCTATCTCTGTAACCTCCTCTAGTCTCGACACACCTCCCTATCTCTGTAACCTCCTCCAAACCCTACACCCCTACCTATGTCTGTAACCTCCTCCAGCCCCTACAAACCCTCCCTATCTCTGTAACCTCCTCAGGCTCCTACTCCTCTCCCAATCTCTGTAACCTCCTCCAGCCTCTCACCCCTACCTATCTCTGTAACCTCCTCCCCCCTCTCACCCCTATCTATCTCTATAACCTCCTCCAACACCTACACCGCTCCCTATCTTTGTAACCTCCTCCGGCTCCTACTCCTCTCCGAATCTCTGTAAACTCCTCCAGTCCCAAGACCCCTCCCTATCTCTGTAACCTCCTCCAACACCTACACCCCTCTGTATCTCTGTAAACTCCTCCAGCCCCTACAACACTCCCTATCTCTGTAACCTCCTCCGGCCCCTATACCGCTCCCTGACTCTGTAACCTCCTCCAGCCCCTACACACCTCCCTAACTCTGTAACCTACTCCAGCCCTTACACCCCTCCATATCTCTGTAACCTGCTCCAACCCTTACACTGCTCCCTATCTCTGTAAGCTTCTCCAGCCCGTACACCCCTCCCTATCTCTGTAACCTCCTCATACCCGTACACCCCTCCCGAACTCTGTAACCCTCTCCAACCACTACAAACCTCCCTATCTCTGTAAGCTCCTCCAACCCCTACACACCTCCCTATCTCTGTAACCTCCTCCAGCCCCTACAGCCCTCCCTATCTCTGAGACCTCCTCCGGCCCCTAGAACCCTCCCTAACTCTGTAACCTCCTCCAGCCACGACAACTCGCTATCTCTGTAACCTCCTCTAGCCCCTAGACTCCTCCCTAACTCTCTAACCTCCTCCAAACTCTACACACCTCCCTAACTCTGTAACCTCCTCCAGCCCCTACACTCCTCCCTAACTCTCTAACCTCCTCCAGCCCGACACCCCTCTCTATCTCTGTAACCTCCTCCAGCCCCTATGCCCCTCCCTATCTCTGTAACCTGCTCCAACCCCTACACGCCTCCCTCTCTCTGTAACCTCCTCCGGCTGCTACACCTCTCCCTTACTCTGTAACCTCCTCCAGCCTCGCATCCCTACCTATCTCTATAACCTCCTCAACCCTCTCACCCCAACCTATCTCAATAACCTCCTCCAGCCCCTACACCCCTCCCTATCTTTGTAACCTCCTACGGCTCCTACTCCTCTCCGAATCTCTGTAAACTCCTCCAGTCCCAAAACCCCTCCGTATCTCTGTAACCTCCTCCAACCCCTACACCCCTCTGTATATCTGTAACCTCCTCCAGCCTCTCTTCGCTCCCTATCGCTGTAAACTCCTCCAGCCCCTACAACTCTCCCTAACTCTGTAACCTCCTCCAGCCCCTACACCCCTCCCTAACTCCGTAACCTACTCCAACCCCTACGCCCCTCCCTATCTCAGTAACCTGCTCCAACCCTTACACCACTCCCTATCTCTGTAAGCTTCTCCAGCCCGTACACCCGTCCCTATATCTGTAATCTCCTCCAGTCCCTACACCCCTCCCTGTCTCTGTAACATCCTCATGCCCGTACACCCCTCCCAAACTCGGGAACCCCCTCCAGAATCTGCACCCCTCACTATCTCTGTAAACTCCTCATGCCCCTAAACCCCTCTCTATCTCTGTAAACTCCTCCGGCTCCTACACCCCTCCCTATCTCTGTAAACTCCTCCAATCACTACACACCTCCCTATCTCTGTAACCTCCTCCAGCCCCTACACCCCTCCCTATCTCTGAAACCTCCTCCAGCCACTACAACTCCCTATCTCTGTAACCTCCTCCAGCCCCTACACTCCTCCCTAACTCTCTAGCCTCCTCCAGCCCGACACCCCTCCTGATCTCTATAACCTCCTCCAGCCCCTATCTCTGTAACCTGCTCCAACCCCTACACCCCTCCCTATCTCTGTTACATTCTCCAGCCTGTACACCCCTCCCTATCTCTGTAACCTCCTCCAGCCCCTAAACTTCTCCCTATCGCTGTACCCTCCTCCAGCCAGTACACCCCTCCCTATCTCTGTAACCTCCTCCAAACCGCTACACCCCTCCTTATCTCCGTAACTCCCTTCCTATCTCTGTAACTTCATATCTTTTAACTCCCTCCCTATCTCTGTAACCTGCTCCAGCCCCTAAACTCCTCCCTATCGCTGTACCCTCCTCCAGCCCCTAAACTCCTCCCTATCGCTGTACCCTCCTCCAGCCAGTACACCCCTCCCTATCTCTGTAACCTCCTCCAAACCGCTACACCCCTCCTTATCTCTGTAACTCCCTCCCTATCTCTGTAACTTCCTATCTTTTAACTCCGTCCCTAGCTCTGTAACCCCCTCCAGCCCCAACACCCCTCCCTATCGCTGTAACCTCCTCCGGCTCCTAAACTCTCCCTAACTCTGTAACCTCCTCCAGCCTCACACCCCTCCCTATCTCTGTAACCTCCTCTAGTCTCGACACACCTCCCTATCTCTGTAACCTCCTCCAAACCCTACACCCCTACCTATGTCTGTAACCTCCTCCAGCCCCTACAAACCCTCCCTATCTCTGTAACCTCCTCCGGCTCCTACTCCTCTCCCAATCTCTGTAACCTCCTCCAGCCTCTCACCCCTACCTATCTCTATAATCTCCTCCACCCTCTCACCCCTATCTATCTCTATAACCTCCTCCAACCCCTACACCGCTCCCTATCTTTGTAACCTCCTCCGGCTCCTACTCCTCTCCGAATCTCTGTAAACTCCTCCAGTCCCAAGACCTCTCCTTATCTCTAACGTCCTCCAACACCTACACCCCTCTGTATCTCTGTAAACTCCTCCAGCCCCTATACCGCTCCCTGACTCTGTAACCTCCTCCAGCCCCTACACACCTCCCTAACTCTGTAACCTACTCCAGCCCTTACACCCTTCCCTATCTCTGTAACCTGCTCCAACCCTTACACTGCTCCCTATCTCTGTAAGCTTCTCCAGCCCGTACACCCCTCCCTATCTCTGTAACCTCCTCATACCCGTACACCCCTCCCGAACTCTGTAACCCTCTCCAACCACTACAAACCTCCCTATCTCTGTAAGCTCCTCCAACCCCTACACACTTCCCTATCTCTGTAACCTCCTCCAACCCCTACACACCTCCCTATCTCTGTAACCTCCTCCAGCCCCTACAGCCCTCCCTATCTCTGAGACCTCCTCCGGCCCCTAGAACCCTCCCTAACTCTGTAACCTCCTCCAGCCACGACAACCCGCTATCTCTGTAACCTCCTCTAGCCCCTAGACTCCTCCCTAACTCTCTAACCTCCTCCAGCTCCTACACACCTCCCTATCTCTGTAAACTCCTCCAGACCCAATGCCCCTCCCTATCTCTGTCAGCTGCTCCAACCCTTGCACCCCTCCCTATCCCTGTAACCTTCTCCAGCCCGTACACCCCTCCCTATCTCTGTCAGCTGCTCCAACCCTTGCACCCCTCCCTATCCCTGTAACCTTCTCCAGCCCGTACACCCCTCCCTATCTCTGTCAGCTGCTCCAACCCTTGCACCCCTCCCTATCCCTGTAACCTTCTCCAGCCCGTACACCCCTCCCTATCTCTGTAACCTCCTCCTGCCCATACACCCCTAACTATTGCTGTACACTCCTCCAGCCAGTACACCCCTCCCGATCTCTGTAACCTCCTCCAAACCGCTTCACCCCTCCTTATCTCTGTAACTCCCTCCCTATTTCCGTAATTTCCTATCTCTGTTACCCCATCCAGCCCCTACAACACTCCCTATGTCAGTAACCTCCTCGGGCTCCTAAACCTCTCCCTAACTCTGTAAACTCCTCCAGCCTCTCACCCCTCCCTATCTCTGTAAACTCCTCCACTCACTACAACCCACCCTATCTCTGTAAACTCCTCCAACCCCTACACCCCTCACTAACTCTGTAACCTCCTCCATGCCACTACACCCCTCCCTACCTCTGTAAACTCCTCCAGCAACTAATCCTCTCCCTGTTTCTGTAACCTCCTTCAGTCCCTACACCACTTCCTATCTCTGTAATCTCCTCCAGATCCTACATCCCTCCCTATCTCAGTAACCTCCTCCATCCCTTCCATCCCTCCTTAACTCTGTCACAGCTTCCTGCAACGACACACCTTCCTATCTCTATAACCTCCTCCAGCCCCTACACCTCTCCCTATATCTGGAACCTCCTCCAGCACCTATACACCTCTCTATCTCTGTAACCTCCTCCAGACCCTTCACACCTCCGTATCTCAGTAACCTCCTCCAGCCCCTGCATCCCTATCTCTGTAAAATTCTTCTGCCCCTACAACGCTCCCTATGTCAGCAATGTCCTCCACTCCCTACAACCCTCCCTTTCTCCATAACCTCCTACACTCACTACAACTATCCCTATCTATGTAACCTCTGTCAAACCCTACAAGATTCCCTATCTCGGATACCTCCTCCAGTCACTACAACGCTCCCGATCTCTGTAAGCTCCTCCAGCCCTTACAAACCTCCCTATCTCTGTAACCTCCTCCAGCAACCTATACCCATCCCTATCTCGGTAACCTCGTACAGCCCCTATACCCCTCCTTATCTCTGTAAACTCATCCAGCCCCTACATCTCTCCTATCTCTGTAAACTCCCTCAGCCCCTACACCCCTCCATATCTCTGTAACCACCTTCAGCCACCTACACCCGTCCCTATCTCTGTAACCTCCTCCACTCAGTACAACACTGCCTATGTCTTTAACCTTCTCCAGCCCCTGAAACACTCCCTATGTCTGCAACTTTGTCCAGCTCCTACAAAGCCCCCTATCACTGTAACCTCCTCCATGCCCTACACCCCTCCCTATCTCTGTTATCTCCTCCACCACTAAACCACTCCCGATCTCTGTAACCTCCTCCAGCCCATACACCCCTCCCGAATGTCTGTAACCTCCTCCAGACCCTACAACCCTCCCTATCCCTGTAACTTCCTCCAGCCCCTACACCCCTTCCTATCTGTAACCTCCTCCAGCCCTACACCACTCACTATCTCTATAACTCCCTCCCTATTTCTGTAACCTCCTCCTGCCCCTCCCCCAACACCTATCTTTGTAACCACCTCCAGCCCCTACACCCCTTCCTATCTCTGGAACCTCATCCGGCTCCTACACCCCTCCCTATCTCTGTAACTCTTTCCAGCCTCTCACCGCTCCCTATCTCTGTAACTCCCGCCCTATCCCTGAAACCTCCTCCAGTCTACACCCCTCCTTATCTCTGTAACTCTCTTCCTATCTCTGTAACACCCTCCAGCCCCTACAACCCTCCCTATCTCTGTAAAATCCTCCGGCTCCTACATCCCTCCCTATCTCTGTAACCACCTCCAACCCCTACACACCTCCCTATCTCTGTAACCTCCTCCAGCCCCTACAGCCCTCCCTATCTCTGAGACCTCCTCCGGCCCCTAGAACCCTCCCTAACTCTGTAACCTCCTCCAGCCACGACAACTCGCTATCTCTGTAACCTCCTCTAGCCCCTAGACTCCTCCCTAACTCTCTAACCTCCTCCAAACTCTACACACCTCCCTAACTCTGTAACCTCCTCCAGCCCCTACACTCCTCCCTAACTCTCTAACCTCCTCCAGCCCGACACCCCTCTCTATCTCTGTAACCTCCTCCAGCCCCTATGCCCCTCCCTATCTCTGTAACCTGCTCCAACCCCTACACGCCTCCCTCTCTCTGTAACCTCCTCCGGCTGCTACACCTCTCCCTTACTCTGTAACCTCCTCCAGCCTCGCATCCCTACCTATCTCTATAACCTCCTCAACCCTCTCACCCCAACCTATCTCAATAACCTCCTCCAGCCCCTACACCCCTCCCTATCTTTGTAACCTCCTACGGCTCCTACTCCTCTCCGAATCTCTGTAAACTCCTCCAGTCCCAAAACCCCTCCGTATCTCTGTAACCTCCTCCAACCCCTACACCCCTCTGTATATCTGTAACCTCCTCCAGCCTCTCTTCGCTCCCTATCGCTGTAAACTCCTCCAGCCCCTACAACTCTCCCTAACTCTGTAACCTCCTCCAGCCCCTACACCCCTCCCTAACTCCGTAACCTACTCCAACCCCTACGCCCCTCCCTATCTCAGTAACCTGCTCCAACCCTTACACCACTCCCTATCTCTGTAAGCTTCTCCAGCCCGTACACCCGTCCCTATATCTGTAATCTCCTCCAGTCCCTACACCCCTCCCTGTCTCTGTAACATCCTCATGCCCGTACACCCCTCCCAAACTCGGGAACCCCCTCCAGAATCTGCACCCCTCACTATCTCTGTAAACTCCTCATGCCCCTAAACCCCTCTCTATCTCTGTAAACTCCTCCGGCTCCTACACCCCTCCCTATCTCTGTAAACTCCTCCAATCACTACACACCTCCCTATCTCTGTAACCTCCTCCAGCCCCTACACCCCTCCCTATCTCTGAAACCTCCTCCAGCCACTACAACTCCCTATCTCTGTAACCTCCTCCAGCCCCTACACTCCTCCCTAACTCTCTAGCCTCCTCCAGCCCGACACCCCTCCTGATCTCTATAACCTCCTCCAGCCCCTATCTCTGTAACCTGCTCCAACCCCTACACCCCTCCCTATCTCTGTTACATTCTCCAGCCTGTACACCCCTCCCTATCTCTGTAACCTCCTCCAGCCCCTAAACTTCTCCCTATCGCTGTACCCTCCTCCAGCCAGTACACCCCTCCCTATCTCTGTAACCTCCTCCAAACCGCTACACCCCTCCTTATCTCCGTAACTCCCTTCCTATCTCTGTAACTTCATATCTTTTAACTCCCTCCCTATCTCTGTAACCTGCTCCAGCCCCTAAACTCCTCCCTATCGCTGTACCCTCCTCCAGCCCCTAAACTCCTCCCTATCGCTGTACCCTCCTCCAGCCAGTACACCCCTCCCTATCTCTGTAACCTCCTCCAAACCGCTACACCCCTCCTTATCTCTGTAACTCCCTCCCTATCTCTGTAACTTCCTATCTTTTAACTCCGTCCCTAGCTCTGTAACCCCCTCCAGCCCCAACACCCCTCCCTATCGCTGTAACCTCCTCCGGCTCCTAAACTCTCCCTAACTCTGTAACCTCCTCCAGCCTCACACCCCTCCCTATCTCTGTAACCTCCTCTAGTCTCGACACACCTCCCTATCTCTGTAACCTCCTCCAAACCCTACACCCCTACCTATGTCTGTAACCTCCTCCAGCCCCTACAAACCCTCCCTATCTCTGTAACCTCCTCCGGCTCCTACTCCTCTCCCAATCTCTGTAACCTCCTCCAGCCTCTCACCCCTACCTATCTCTATAATCTCCTCCACCCTCTCACCCCTATCTATCTCTATAACCTCCTCCAACCCCTACACCGCTCCCTATCTTTGTAACCTCCTCCGGCTCCTACTCCTCTCCGAATCTCTGTAAACTCCTCCAGTCCCAAGATCTCTCCTTATATCTAACGTCCTCCAACACCTACACCCCTCTGTATCTCTGTAAACTCCTCCAGCCCCTATACCGCTCCCTGACTCTGTAACCTCCTCCAGCCCCTACACACCTCCCTAACTCTGTAACCTACTCCAGCCCTTACACCCTTCCCTATCTCTGTAACCTGCTCCAACCCTTACACTGCTCCCTATCTCTGTAAGCTTCTCCAGCCCGTACACCCCTCCCTATCTCTGTAACCTCCTCATACCCGTACACCCCTCCCGAACTCTGTAACCCTCTCCAACCACTACAAACCTCCCTATCTCTGTAAGCTCCTCCAACCCCTACACACTTCCCTATCTCTGTAACCTCCTCCAACCCCTACACACCTCCCTATCTCTGTAACCTCCTCCAGCCCCTACAGCCCTCCCTATCTCTGAGACCTCCTCCGGCCCCTAGAACCCTCCCTAACTCTGTAACCTCCTCCAGCCACGACAACCCGCTATCTCTGTAACCTCCTCTAGCCCCTAGACTCCTCCCTAACTCTCTAACCTCCTCCAGCTCCTACACACCTCCCTATCTCTGTAAACTCCTCCAGACCCAATGCCCCTCCCTATCTCTGTCAGCTGCTCCAACCCTTGCACCCCTCCCTATCCCTGTAACCTTCTCCAGCCCGTACACCCCTCCCTATCTCTGTCAGCTGCTCCAACCCTTGCACCCCTCCCTATCCCTGTAACCTTCTCCAGCCCGTACACCCCTCCCTATCTCTGTCAGCTGCTCCAACCCTTGCACCCCTCCCTATCCCTGTAACCTTCTCCAGCCCGTACACCCCTCCCTATCTCTGTAACCTCCTCCTGCCCATACACCCCTAACTATTGCTGTACACTCCTCCAGCCAGTACACCCCTCCCGATCTCTGTAACCTCCTCCAAACCGCTTCACCCCTCCTTATCTCTGTAACTCCCTCCCTATTTCCGTAATTTCCTATCTCTGTTACCCCATCCAGCCCCTACAACACTCCCTATGTCAGTAACCTCCTCGGGCTCCTAAACCTCTCCCTAACTCTGTAAACTCCTCCAGCCTCTCACCCCTCCCTATCTCTGTAAACTCCTCCACTCACTACAACCCACCCTATCTCTGTAAACTCCTCCAACCCCTACACCCCTCACTAACTCTGTAACCTCCTCCATGCCACTACACCCCTCCCTACCTCTGTAAACTCCTCCAGCAACTAATCCTCTCCCTGTTTCTGTAACCTCCTTCAGTCCCTACACCACTTCCTATCTCTGTAATCTCCTCCAGATCCTACATCCCTCCCTATCTCAGTAACCTCCTCCATCCCTTCCATCCCTCCTTAACTCTGTCACAGCTTCCTGCAACGACACACCTTCCTATCTCTATAACCTCCTCCAGCCCCTACACCTCTCCCTATATCTGGAACCTCCTCCAGCACCTATACACCTCTCTATCTCTGTAACCTCCTCCAGACCCTTCACACCTCCGTATCTCAGTAACCTCCTCCAGCCCCTGCATCCCTATCTCTGTAAAATTCTTCTGCCCCTACAACGCTCCCTATGTCAGCAATGTCCTCCACTCCCTACAACCCTCCCTTTCTCCATAACCTCCTACACTCACTACAACTATCCCTATCTATGTAACCTCTGTCAAACCCTACAAGATTCCCTATCTCGGATACCTCCTCCAGTCACTACAACGCTCCCGATCTCTGTAAGCTCCTCCAGCCCTTACAAACCTCCCTATCTCTGTAACCTCCTCCAGCAACCTATACCCATCCCTATCTCGGTAACCTCGTACAGCCCCTATACCCCTCCTTATCTCTGTAAACTCATCCAGCCCCTACATCTCTCCTATCTCTGTAAACTCCCTCAGCCCCTACACCCCTCCATATCTCTGTAACCACCTTCAGCCACCTACACCCGTCCCTATCTCTGTAACCTCCTCCACTCAGTACAACACTGCCTATGTCTTTAACCTTCTCCAGCCCCTGAAACACTCCCTATGTCTGCAACTTTGTCCAGCTCCTACAAAGCCCCCTATCACTGTAACCTCCTCCATGCCCTACACCCCTCCCTATCTCTGTTATCTCCTCCACCACTAAACCACTCCCGATCTCTGTAACCTCCTCCAGCCCATACACCCCTCCCGAATGTCTGTAACCTCCTCCAGACCCTACAACCCTCCCTATCCCTGTAACTTCCTCCAGCCCCTACACCCCTTCCTATCTGTAACCTCCTCCAGCCCTACACCGCTCATTATCTCTATAACTCCCTCCCTATTTCTGTAACCTCCTCCTGCCCCTCCCCCAACACCTATCTTTGTAACCACCTCCAGCCCCTACACCCCTTCCTATCTCTGGAACCTCATCCGGCTCCTACACCCCTCCCTATCTCTGTAACTCTTTCCAGCCTCTCACCGCTCCCTATCTCTGTAACTCCCGCCCTATCCCTGAAACCTCCTCCAGTCTACACCCCTCCTTATCTCTGTAACTCTCTTCCTATCTCTGTAACACCCTCCAGCCCCTACAACCCTCCCTATCTCTGTAAAATCCTCCGGCTCCTACATCCCTCCCTATCTCTGTAACCACCTCCAACCCCTACACACCTCCCTATCTCTGTAACCTCCTCCAGCCCCTACACCCCTCCCTAACTCTGTAACCTGCTCCAGCCCCTATACCCCTCCCTATCTCTGCAACCTCCTCCAGCCCCTTAGCCCCTCCCTATCTCTGTAAACTGCTCCAACGCTCCTCCTGATCTCTGTAAGCTTCTCCAGCCCGTACACCCCTCCCTTACTCTGTAATCTCCTCCAGTCCCTACAGCCCTCCCTATCTCTTTAACCTCCTCTAGCCCCTACACCTCTCCCTATCTCTGTAAAATACTCCGGCTCCTACACCCCTCCCTATCTCTGTAACCACCTCCAACCCCTACACACCTTCCTATCTCTGTAACCTCCTCCAGCCACTACACCCATCCCTATCACCGTAACCTCCTCCTGCCCCTACAGCCCTCCTATCTCTGTAACCTCCTCCAGCACCTAATCCTCTCCCTGCTTCTGTAACCTCCTTCACTCCCTATCTCTGTAATCTCCTCCAGATCCTACATCCCTCCCTATCTCTGTAAACACCTATCGCCCCTACAACCCTCCCTATCTCTGTAAACTCCTCTACTCCCTACAACACTCCCTATCTCTGTAAACTCCTCCACTCACCACAACCCACCCGATCTCTGTAACCTCCTCCAGACCTAACAACCCTCCCCAACTCAGTATCCTCCTCCTGCTCCTACAAACCTTCCTATCTCTGTAATCTCCTCCAGACCCTAAACCCTCCTTATATCTGGAACCTCCTCCGGCTGCACTAATGGATTGTCAGGAATTGACGGTGTGCTTCAATATTGGAGCAAAGTAACAGTGTCTGCTGCACTACTTGCATGTCAGTAATTGAGGGTGTGCTGCATGATTGGTCGTCGGGAATTGTGGGTGTGCTGCAGTATTGGATTGTAAATAATTAAGGATATGCTGCACAATAGGTGTGTCAGTAATTGAGGGTGTGCTGCACTATTGGAGTGTCAGTAATTGAGACCATGCTATACTGTTGGAGTGTCAGTAATTGAGGGTGTGCTGCACTGTTGGAGTGTCAGTAATTGAGGGTGTGCTGAACTATTGGAGGCCAGTAATTGAGGGTGTGCTGTACTATTGGTTTGTCAGTAATTGAGGGTGTGCTGCACTATTGGTGTGTCAGTAATTGAGGGTGTGCTGCACTATTGGTGTGTAAGTAATTGAGGGTGTGCTGCAGTATTGGAGGGTCAGTAATTGAGGGTGTGCTGCACTATTGGTGTGTAAGTAATTGAGCGTGTGCTGCAGTATTGGAGGGTCAGTAATTGAGGGTGTGCTGCACTATAGGAGGGTCAGTAATTGAGGGTGTGCTGTAGTATTGGAGGATCAGTAATTGAGGGTGTGCTTCACTATTGGAGTTCAGTAATTGTGGCTGTGCTGCACTGTTGGAGTGTCAGTAATTCAGGGTGTGCTGCACTATTGGTGGGTCAGTAATTCAGGGTGTGGTGCACTGCTGGAGTGTCAGTAATTGAGGGTGTGCTGCACTATTGGAGGGTCAATAATTGGGGGTGTGCTGCACTATTGGAGTGTCAGTTATTGAGGGTGTGCTGCACTATTGGAGTGTCAGTAATTGAGGGTGTGCTGCACTTTTGGAGTGTCAGTAATTGAGGGTATGCTGCACTATTGGAGTGACAGTAATTTACAGTATTCTGCACTATTTGAGTGTCTTTAATTGAGGGGGTGCTACACTATTGCACTGTCAGTAATTGAGGGTGTGCTGCATGATTGGAGTGTCAGTAATTGGGGGTGTGCTGCACTACTGGTGAGTCCACATTTGAGGGTGTGCTGCACCCTAGACCCCTCCCTATCTCTGTAACCTCCACCAGTCCCAAGACCCCTCCCTATCTCTGTAACCTCCCAACACCTACACCCCTCCGTATCTCTGTAAACTCCTCCAGCCCCTACAACCCTCACTAACTTTGTAACCTACTCCAGCCCCTATACCCCTCCCTATCTCTGTAACCTCCTCCAGCCCCTATGCCCCTCCCTATCTCTGTAACCTCCTCCAGCCCTACACCCCTCCTATCTCTGTAACCTCCTCATGCCCCTACACCCCTCCCTAACTCTGTAACCTCCTCCACCCTACACCCCTCCTTATCTCTGTAAATTCCTCCCTATCTCTGTAACTTCCTATCTCTGTAACCCCCTACAGCCCCTACACCCCTCCCAATCTCTGTAACCTCATCGGGCTCCTAAACCTCTCCCTAACACTGTAACCTCCTCCAGCCTCACACCCCTCCCTATCTCTGTAACCTCCTCCAGTCCATACACCCCTCCCTATCTCTGTATCCTCCTCCAATCCCTACATCCCTCCCTATGTCTGTAAATTCCTCCAGCCACGACACCCCTCTCTATCTTTGTAACCTCCTCCAACTCCTACTTCTCTCCTTATCTCTGTAACCTCCTCCAGCCTCTCTCCCCTACCTATGTCTGTAACCTCCTCAGGTCCCTAGACCCCTCCCTATCTCTGTAACCTCCTCCAACCCCTTCAAACCTCTGTATCTCTGTAACATCCACCAGCGCCTAAACCCCTCCCTATCTCTGTAACTTCCTCCAGCCCCTACACCCCTCCCTATCTCTGTAACTTCCTCCAGCCCCTAGACATCCCCCTATCTCTGTTAAAACCTCCAGTCCCTACTCTCCTCCTTATCCTTATAACCTCCTCCAACCCCTACAGCCCTCCCTATCTCTGTAAACTCCTCCAGCCCGTACACCCCTCCCTATCTCTGTAACCTCCTCCAGCCCCTACAACCCTCCCTATCTCTGTAACCTCCTCCAGCCCCAACACATCTCCCTATCTCTGTAAAATCTTCCGGCTCCTACACCCCTCCCTATCTCTGTAACTACCTCCAACCCCTACACACATCCCCATCTCTGTAACCTCCTCCAGCCCCTACACCCATCCCTATCGCTGTAATCTCCTCCAGCCCCTACAGCCCGCCCTATCTCTGTGACCTCCTCCAGCATCTCATCCCATTCCTGTTTCTGTTACCTCCTTCAGCCCCTACACCACTCCCTATCTCTGTAATCTCCTCCAGATCCTACATCCCTCCCTATCTCTGTAAACTCCTACAGCCCCTTCAACCCTCCTGATCTCTGCAAACTCCTCCACTCCCTACAACCCTCCCTATCTCTGTAAACTCCTCCACTCACCACAACCCACCCGATCTCTGTAACCTCCTCCAGACCCAACAACCCTCCCCAACTCAGTATCCTCCTCCTGCTCCTACAACCTACCCTATCTCTGTAATCTCCTCCAGACCCTAAACCCTCCTTATATCTGGAACCTCCTCCGGCTGCACTAATGGATTGTCAGGAATTGACAGTGTGCTTCAATATTGGAGCATAAGTAACTGAGTGTCTGCTGTGCTACTTGCATGTCAGTAATTGAGGGTGTGCTGCATGATTGGTCGTCGGTAATTGTGGGTGTGCTGCAGTATTGGATTGTAAATAATTGAGGATATGCTGCACAATAGGAGTGTCAGTAATTGAGGGTGTGCTGCTCTATTGGAGTGTCAGTAATTGAGACCGTGCTATACTGTTGGAGTGTCAGTAATTGAGGGTTTGCTGCACTAATGGATTGTCAGGAATTGAAGGTGTTCTTCAATATTGGAGCATAAGTAACTGAGTGTCTGCTGCACTACTTGCATGTCAGTAATTGAGGGTGTGCTGCTCTATTGGAGTGTCAGTAATTGAGGGTGTGCTGCTCTGTTGGAGTGTCAGTAATTGAGAGTGTGCTGCACTATTGGAGAGTCAGTAATTGAGGGTGTGCTGCACTATTGGAGGGGCAGTAATTGAGGGTGTGCTGAACTATTGGATGGTCAGTAATTGAGGGTGTGCTGCACTATTGGAGGGTCAGTAATTGAGGGTGTGCTGTACTATTGGTTTGTCAGTAATTGAAGTTGTGCGGCATTATTTAATTTCAGTAATTGAGGGTGTGCTGCACTATTGGTGTGTAAGTAATTGAGGGTGTGCTCCAGTATTGGAGGGTCAGTAATTGAGGGTGTGCTTCACTATTGGAGTTCAGTAATTGTGGCTGTGCTGCACTGTTGGATTGTCAGTAATTGAGGGTGGTGCACTATTGGATTGTTAGTAATCGAGACTGTGCTGCACTGTTGGAGTGTCAGTAATTGAGGGTGTGCTGCACTATTCGAGTGTCAGTAATTGAGGGTGTGAGGCACTATTGGAGGGTCAATAATTGGGGGTGTGATGCACTATTGGAGGGTCAATAACTGGGTGTGTGCTGCACTATTGGAGTGTCAGTTATTGAGGGTGTGCTGCACTATTGGAGAGTCAGTAATTTACAGTATTCTTCACTATTTGAGTGTCTGTAATTGAGGGGATGCTACACTATTGTACTGTCAGTAATTGAGGGTGTGCTGCATGATTGGAGTGTCAGTAATTGGGGGTGTGCTGCACTACTGGTGAGTCCGCATTTGAGGGTGTGCTGCATCCTAGACCCCTCCCTATCTCTGTAAGCTCCACCAGTCCCAAGACCCCTCGCTATCTCTGTAACCTCCTCCAACCCCTACACCCCTCCGTATCTCTGTAAACTCCTCCAGCCCCTACACCCATCACTAACTCTGTAATCTACTCCAGCCCCTACACCCCTCCCTATCTCTGTAACCTCCTCCAGCCCCTACGCCCCTCCCTATCTCTGTAACCTGCTCCAACCCCGACACCCCTCCTTATCTCTGTAAGCTTCTCCAGCCCTTACACCCCTCCCTATCTCTGTAACCTCCTCCAGCCCTACACCCCTCCTATCTCTGTAACCTCCTCGGGCTCCTAAACTTCTCCCTAACACTGTAACCTCCTCCAGCCTCACACCCCTCCCTATCTCTGTAACCTCCTCCAGTCCATACACCCCTCTCTATCTCTGTATCCTCCTCCAATCCCTACATCCCTCCCTATGTCTGTAACTTCCTCCAGCCACTACACCCCTCTCTATCTTTATAACCTCCTCCGACTCCTACTTCTCTCCCTATCTCTGTAACCTCCTCCAGCCTCTCACCCCTACCTATGTCTGTAACCTCCTCAGGTCCCTAGACCTCTCCCTATCTCTGTAAAACCTTCCGGCTCCTACACCCCTCCCTATCTCTGTAACCACCTCCAACCCCTACACACCTCCCTATCTCTGTAACCTCCTCCAGCCCCTACACCCATCCCTATCGCTGTAATCTCCTCCAGCACCTACAGCCCTCCCTATCTCTGTAACCTCCTCCAGCACCTCATCCCCTTCCTGTTTCTGTTACCTCCTTCAGCCCCTACACCACTCCCTATCTCTGTAATCTCCTCCAGATCCTTCATCCCTCCCTATCTCTGTAAACTCCTACAGCCCCTACAACCCTCCTGATCTCTGTAAACTTCTCCACTCCCTACAACCCTCCCTATCTCTGTAAACTCCTCCACTCACCACAACCCACCCGATCTCTGTAACCTCCTCCAGACCCAACAACCCTCCCCAACTCAGTATCCTCCTCCTACTCCTACAAACCTTCCTATCTCTGTAATCTCCTCCAGACCATAAACCCTCCTTATATCTGGAACCTCCTCCGGCTGCACTAATGGATTGTCAGGAATTGACAATGTGCTTCAATATTGGAGCATAAGTAACTGAGTGTCTGCTGCACTACTTGCATGTCAGTAATTGAGGATATGCTGCACAATAGGAGTGTCAGTAATTGAGGGTGTGCTGCACTATTAGAGTGTCAGTAATTGAGACCGTGCTATACTGTTGGAGTGTCAGTAATTGAGGGAGTGCTGCACTATTGGAGTTTCAGTAATTGAGACCGTGCTATACTGTTGGAGTGTCAGTAATTGAGGGTGTGCTGCTGTATTGGAGTGTCAGTAATTGAGACCGTGCTATACTGTTGGAGTGTCAGTAATTGAATGTTTGCTGCACTAATGGATTGTCAGGAATTGACGGTGTTCTTCAATATTGGAGTGTCAATAATTGAGGGTGTGCTGCTCTATTGGAGTGTCAGTAATTGAGAGTGTGCTGCACTATTGGAGTGTCAGTAATTGAGGGTGTGCTGCACTATTGGAGTGTCAGTAATTGAGGGTGCGGTGCACTTTTGGATGATCAGTAATTGAGGATGCTGCACTATTGGAGTGTCAGTAATTGAGGGTTTGCTGCTCTATTGGAGTGTCAGTAATTGAGGGTGTGCTGCACTATTGGAGAGTCAGTAATTGAGGGTGTGCTGCACTATTGGAGTGTCAGTAATTGAGGGTGCGGTGCACTTTTGGATGATCAGTAATTGAGGATGCTGCACTATTGGAGTGTCAGTAATTGAGGGTGTGCTGCACTATTGGAGGCACAGTAATTGAGGGTGTGCTGAACTATTGCAGGGTCAGTAATTGAGGGTGTGCTGAACTATTGGAGGATCAGTAATTGAGGGTGTGCTGCACTATTGGAGGATCAGTAATTGAGGGTGTGCTGTACTATTGGTTTGTCAGTGATTGAAGTTGTGCGGCATTATTTAATTTCAGTAATTGAGGGTGTGAAGCACTATTGGTGTGTAAGTAACTGAGTGTGTGCTCCAGTATTGGAGGGTCAGTAATTGAGGGTGTGCTTCACTATTGGAGTTCAGTAATTGTGGTTATGCTGCACTATTGGATTGTTAGTAATCGAGACTGTGCTGCAGTGTTGGAGTGTCAGTATTTGAGGGTGTGCTGCACTATTGGAGGGTCAGTAATTCAGTGTGTGCTGCACTATTGAGTGTCAGTAATTGAGGGGAGCGACCCTATTGCACTGTCAGTAATTGAAGGTATGCTGCACTATTGGAGGGTCAATAATTGGGGGTGTGCTGCACTATTGGAGAGTCAGTTATTGAGGGTGTACTGCACTATTGGAGTGTCAGTAATTTACATTATTCTGTACTATTTGAGTGTCTGTAATTGAGGGGGTGCTACACTATTGCAGGGTCAGTAATTGAGGGTGTGCTGCATGATTGGAGTGTCAGTAATTGAGGGTGTGCTGCACTATTGGAGTGTCAGTAATTGAGGGTATGTTGCACTATTGGAGTGTCAGAATTTGAGGGGGTGCTACACTATTGCAGTGTCAGTAATTGACGGTATGCTGCACTATTGGAGGGATAATAATTGGGGGTGTGCTGCACTACTAGAGAGTCCGCATTTGAGGGTGTGCTGCACCCTACACCCCTCCCTATCTCTGTAACCTCCTCCAACCCCTACACCCCTCCGTATCTCTGTAAACTCCTCCAGCCCCTACACCCCTCCCTATCTCTGTAACCTCCTCCAGACCCTACGCCCCTCCCTATCTCTGTAACCTGCTCAACCCCTACACCCCTCGCTATCTCTTTAAGCTTCTCCAGCCCGTACACACCTCCCTATCTCTGTAACCTCCTCCAGCCCTACACCCCTCCCTATCTCTGTAACCTCCTCCAGCCACTACACCCCTCCCTATCTCTGTAACCTCCTCCAGCCCTACAAACCTCCTTATCACTGTAACTCCCTCCCTATCTCTGAAACTTCCTATCTCTGTAACCCCCTTCAGCCCCTACACCCCTCCCTATCTCTGTAACCTCCTCCAGTCCATACACCCCTCCCTATCTCTGTAACTTCCTCCAATCCCTACACCCCTCCCTATGTCTGTAACCTCCTCCAGCCCCTACACCCCTCCCTATCTTTGTAACCTCCTCCGCCTCCTAATCCTCTCCCTATCTCTGTAACCTCCTTCAGCCTCTCACCCCTAACTATCTCTGTAACATCCTCCAGTCACGAGAACCCTCCCTATCTAATTAACCTCCTCCAACCCCGACACACCTCCCTATCTCTGTAACCTCCTCCAGCCCCTACATCCCGCTCTTTCTCTGTAACCTCCTCCAGCCTATCACCCCACCATCTCTGTAACTTGCTCCCCATCTCTGTAATCTCCTCCAGCCTCTCACCACTCCCTATCTCTGTAAAATCCTCCAACACTGCACCCCGCCCTATCTCTGTAACCTCCTCCAGTCCCTAGACCCCTCCCTATCTCTGTAACCTCCTCCAACCCCTTCAAACCTCTCTCTGTAACCTCCTCCAGCCCCTACACCCCTCCCTATCTCTGTAACCTGCTCCAACCACTACACTCCTCCCTGTCTCTGTAACCTCCTCCAGACCCTACATCTCGCCCTATCTCTGTAACCTCGTCCAGCCTATCACCCCACCATCTCAGTAACTTCCTCCTCATCTCTGTAACCTCCTCCAGCCTATCACCGCTCCCTATCTCTGTAACCTCCTCTAGCTCCTACACACCTCCCTATCTCTGTAACCTCCTCCAGCCCCTACACCCCTCCCTATCTCTGTAAAATACTCCAGCCCCTACAGCCCTCCCTATCTCTGTAACCTCCTGCAGCCCCTACACTCCTCCCTATCTCTGTAACCTCCTCATGCCCGTACACCGCTCCCTATCTGTAACCTCCTCCAGCCCTACACCGCTCACTATCTCAATAACTACCTCCGTATTTCTGTAACCTCCTCCAGCCCCTACACCGCTCCCTATATCTGTAACCTCCACCAGCCCCTGCAACCCTCCCTACCTCTGTAACCTCCTCCAGCCCCTACACCCATCCCTATCTCTGTAACCTCCTCCAGCCCCTACAACCCTCCCTATCTCTGTAACTTCCTAAAGCACCTACACTCCTCCATATCTCTGTAACCTGATCATGTCCGTACACACCTCCCTATTTCTGTTACATCCTCCAGCCCCTCCCCCCACCCCTTTCTTTGTAACAACCTCCAGCCCCTACACCCCTCCCTATCTCTGTAACCTCCTCCGGCTCCTACACCCCTCCCTATCTCTGTAACGCACTCCAGCATCTCACCGCTCCCTATCTCTGTAACTCCGGCCCTATCACTGTAACCTCCTCCAGCCCTACACCCCTCCTTTGCTCTGTAACTTCCTCCCTATCTCTGTAACCCCCTCCAGCCCCAACACCCCTCCCTATTTCTGTAACCTCCTCCAGCCCCTACACCTCTCCCTATCTCTGTAACCCCCTCCAGCCCCTACACCCGTCCCTATGTCTGTAAACTCCTCCAGCCCCTACACGTCTCCATATCTCTGTAACCTCCTCCAGCCCCTACACCCCTCCCTAACTCTGTAACCACCTCCAATCCCTACACACCTCCCTATCTCTGTAACCTCCTCCAAACCCTACACACCTCCCTAACTCTGTAACCTACTCCAGCCCCTACACCATCCCTATCTCTGTAACCTCCTCCAGCCCCTATATCCCTCCCTAACTCTGTAACCTGCTCCAGCTGCAACACCCCTCCCTATCTCTGTAACTACCTCCAACCCCTACACACCTCCCTATCTCTGTAACCTCATCCAATCCCTACACACCTCCCTAACTCTGTAACCTCCTCCAGCCCCTACACACTTCCCTATCTCTGTAACCTCCTCCAGCCCCTTCACCCCTCCCTAACTCTGTAACCTGCACCAGCCCCAACACCCCTCCCTATCTCTGTAACCTCCTCCAGCCCCTACGCCCCTCCCTATCTCTGTAACCTGCTCCAACCCCTACGCCCCTCCCTATCTCTGTAACCTGCTCCAAAGCTTACACCCCACCCGAGCTCTGTAAACTTCTCCAGCCCGTACACCCCTCCCTATCTCTGTAATCTCCTCCAGTCCCTACACCCCTCCCTATCTCTGTAACCTCCTCCAGCCCGTACACCTCTCCCTATCGCTGTAAAATCCTCCGGCTCACACACCCCTCCCTATCTCTGTAACCACCTCCAACCCCTAAACACCTCCCTATCTCTGTAACCTCCTCCAGCCCCTACACCCATCCCTATCGCCGTAACCTCATCCAGCCCCTACAGCCCTCCCTATCTCTGTAACCTCCTCCAGCACCTAATCCTCTCCCTGTTTCTGTAACCTCCTTCAGCCCCTACACCACTCCCTATCTCTGTAATCTCCTCCAGATCCTACATCGCTCCCTATCTCTGTATATTCCTACAGCCCCTACAACCCTCCTGATCTCTGTAAACTCCTCCACTCACCACAACCCACCCGATCTCTGTAACCTCCTCCAGACCCAACAACCCTCCCCAACTCAGTATCCTCCTCCTGCTCCTACAACCTACCCTATCTCTGTCATCTCCTCCAGACCCTAAACCCTCCTTATATCTGGAACCTCCTCCGGCTGCACTAATGGATTGTCAGGAATTGACAGTGTGCTTCAATATTGGAGCATAAGTAACTGAGTGTCTGCTGCACTACTTGCATGTCAGTAATTGAGGGTGTGCTGCATGACTGGTCGTCGGTAATTGTGGGTGTGCTGCAGTATTGGATTGTAAATAATTGAGGATATGCTGCACAAAAGGTGTGTCAGTAATTGAGGGTGTGCTGCACTACTAGAGTGTCAGTAATTGAGACCGTGCTATACTGTTGGAGTGTCAGTAATTGAGGGTGTGCTGCACTAATGGATTGTCAGTAATTGAGGGTGTGCTGCACTATTGGTTTGTCAGTAATTGAAGTTGTGCGGCATTATTGAATGTCAGTAATTGAAGGTGTGCTGCACTATTGGTGTGTAAGTAATTGAGGGTGTGCTGCAGTATTGGAGGGTTAGTAATTGAGGGTGTGCTTCACTATTGGAGTTCAGTAATTGTTGCTGTGCTGCACTGTTGGATTGTCAGTAATTGAGGCTGGTGCACTATTGTATTGTTAGTAATCGAGACTGTGCTGCACTGTTGGAGTGTCAGTAATTGAGGGTGTGCTGCACTATTGGAGGGTCAGTAATTCAGGGTGTGCTGCACTATTGGAGAGTCAGTAATTGAGGGGTGCTACCCTATTGCAGTGTCAGTAATTGACGGTATGCTGCACTATTGGAGGGTCAATAATTGGGGGTGTGCTGCACTATTGGAGTGTCAGTTATTGAGGGTGTACTGCACTATTGGAGTGTCAGTAATTTACATTATTCTGCACAACTTGAGTGTCTGTAATTGAGGGGGTGCTACACTATTACAGTGTCAGTAATTGAGGGTGTGCTGCATGATTGCAGTGTCAGTAATTGAGGGTATGCTGCACTATTAGAGTGTCAGTATTTGAGGGGGTGCTACACTATTGCAGTGTCAGTAATTGACGGTGTGCTGCAGTATTGGAGGAACAGTCATTGAGGGTGTACTGCACTATTGGAGTGTCAGTAATTGAGGGTGTGCTGCACTATTGGAGTGTCAGTAATTGAGGGTGTGCTGCACTATTGGAGTGTCAGTAATTGAGGGTGTGCTGCACTATTGGTGTGTTAGTAACTGAGCGTATGCTGCACTATTGGAGTGACAATAATTGGGGGTGTGCTGCAATACTAGAGTCCGCATTTGAGGGTGTGCTGCACCCTACACCCTTCCCTATCTCTATAACCTCCACCATTCCCCAGTCGCCTCCCGATCTCTGTCACTTCCTCCAACCCCTACACCACTCCGTATCTCTGTAACCTTCTCCAGCCCCTACACCCCTCACTAAATCTGTAACCTCCTCCAGCCCCTACACCCCTCCTTATCTCTGTAAAATCCTCCCGCCCCTACGCCCCTCCCTATCTCTGTAACCTGCACCAACCCCTACACTCCTCCCTATCTCTGTAAGCTCCTCCAGCCCTACACCCCTCCTTATCTCTGTAACTCCCTCCCTATGTCTGTACCTTCCTATCTCTGTAATCCCCTCCAGCCCCTACACCCCTCCCAATGTCTGCAACCTCCTCGGGTTCCTACACATCTCCCTAACTCGGTAACCTCCTCCAGCCTCGCACCCCTCCCTAAACCTGTAACCTCCTCCAGTCCATACACCCCTCCCTATCTCTGTAACCTCCTCCAATACCTACACCCCTCCCTATGACTGTAACCTCCTCCAGCCCCTGCACCCCTCCATATCTTTGTAACGTCCTCCGGCTCCTACTCCTCTCCCTATCTCTGTAACCTCCTCCAGCCTCTCACCCCTACCTATCTCTGTGATTCCTCCACACCCTAGACCCCTCACTATCTCTGTAACCTCTTCCAACCTCTTCAAACATCTATATCTCTGTAACCTCCTCCAGCCCCTACATTGCCCCCTATCTCTCTAACTTCCTCCAGCCCCTACACCTCCCCCTGTCTCTGTAACCACCTCCAGTCCCTAGACTCCTCCTTATCCTTGTAACCTCCTCCAACCACTACACACCTCCCTAACTGTAACCTCCTCCAGCCACTACATCCTGCCTTATCTCTGTAACCTCCTCCAGCCTATCACCCCACAATCTCTGTAACTCCCTCCCCATCTCTGTAACCTCCTCCAGCCTCTCACCGCTCCCTATCTCTGTAACCTCCTCCAGCCCCTACACCCCTCCCTATCTCTGTAACCTCTTCCAGCCACTACACCCCTTCCTGTCTGTAACCTCCTCCAGCCCTACACCGCTCACTATCTTTATAACTCTCTCCCTATTTCTGTAACCTCCTCCAGCCCCTCCCCCCACCCCTATCTTTGTAACCAGCTCCAGCCCCTACACCCCTCCCTATCTCTGTAACCTCCTCTGGCTCCTACACCCCTCCCTATCTCGTAACACTCTCCAGCCTCTCACCGCTCCCTATCTCTGTAACTCCCGCCCTATCCCTGCAACCTCCGGCAGCCCGTACACTCCTCCCTATCTCTGTAAACTCCTCCAGACCCTACATCCCTCCCTATCTCAGTAAACCCCTCCAGCCCCTACACCCCTCCCTATCTCTGTAACCACATCTAGCGACCTACACCCCTCGATATCTCTGTAACCTCCTCCAGCCCCTACACACCTCCCTATCTCTGTAATCTCCTACTGCCCGTATACCCCTCCCTATCTCTGTAACCATCTCCAGCCGCCTACAACTCTGTCTATCTCTGTAATCATCTCCAACCACTACACCCCTCCCTATCTCATAAGCCTCCTCCAGCCCCTACAACCCTCCCTATCTCTGTGACCACCTTCAGCACCTACAACCCTCCCCAACTTAGTAACCTCTTCCTGCTCCTACACACCTTCCTATCTCTTTAACCTCCTCCAGAACCTACACCGCTCCCTATCTCTGTAAACTCCTCCAGCCCCGACACCCCTCCTATCTCTGTAACCACCACCAGCACCTACACTCCTCCCTATCTCTGTAAACTCCTCCAGCCCCTACACCACACCCTATCTCTGTAACCTCCTCCAGCACCTACCACTCTCTTGTTTCAGTAACCGCATCCGGTCACTACACCACTCGCTAACTCTCTAAACTCCTCCACATCTCAAAACCCTCCCTATCTCTGTATTCTCCTACAGCCGCTACACCACTCCCTATCTCTGTAACCACCTCCAGCCAAGTACAACCCTGTGTATCTCTCTAATCACCCAAAGCCCCCGAACCCCTCCATATCTTTGTAACATCCTCCACTCACTACAACCCTCCCTATCTCTGTAACCTCCTCCAAACACTACAAAGCTTCCTATCTCTGTAACCACCTCCAGCCTGTATGACCCTCCCTATCTCTGTAAAATCCTCCAGCCCCAACAAACTTCCATTTCTCTGTAACCTCCACCAGCCCCGAAAATGCTCACTATTTCTGAAACAACCTCCAGCCCCTACCCCACTCCCTATCTCTGTAACCACTTCCAGCCACATACACCCCACTGTATCAGTGCAACATCCTCAGCCCCTACACCTCACCCTATCTCTGTAACCTCCTCCAGCCCCTACACCCCTCCCTATCTCTGTAACCTCCTCCAGTCCCTACACCCCTCCCTATTTCTGTAACGTCCTCCAGCCCCGACACACCTCCCTAACTCTGTAACCCCCTCCCTATCTCTGTAAAATCCTCCAGCCCCTACAACCCTCCCTATCTCTGTAATGTCCTCCACTCCCTACAACACTCCCTTTCTCTGTAAACTCCTACACTTACTAAAACCATCCCTATCTCTGTAACCTCTGCCACACCCAACAAAACTCCCTATCTCTGTAACCTCCTCCACTCACTACAATCCTCCCTATCTCAGTAATCTCGTCCAGCCCCAACAACCCTCCCTATCCCTGTAACCTCCTCCAGCAGCTACACCCCTCCCTATTTCTGTAACCTCCTCCAGAACCTACACCCTTCCCTATCCCTGTAACCTCCTGCAGCCCCTACAAACCTCCCTATCTCTACAATCTCCTCCAGCACCTACAATGCTCCCTATGTCTGTAACATCCTCCAGCCGCTACAAAATTCTGTATCTCTGTTACCTCCTCCAGCCCCTTAACCCATCCCTATCTCTGGAACCTCCTCCAGCACTACATCCCCCTCCCTATCTCTGTAACCTCCTCCAGCACATACACCCCTCCCTATCTCTGTAAACTCATCCAGCCCCTACATCCCTCCATATCTCTGTAACCACCTCCAGCCACCTACACCTCTCCCTATCTCTGCAACCTCCTCCAGCCCCTACATCCCTCCAATCTCTGCAACCTCCTCCACTCAGTATAACCCTCCCTATATCTGTAACCTCCTCCAGCCCCTCACATCCTCCCTATCTCTGGAACTTCGTCCAGCCCCAACAAGCCTCCCTAACTCTTTAACCTCCTCCAGACCCTACAACACTGCCCAACTAGTAACCTCCTCTTGATCCTACACACCTTCCTATCTCTGGAACCTCCTCCAGCCCCTACACATCACTCTATCACTGTAAGCTCCTCCAGTCCCTACACCCCACCCTATCTCTGTCACTTCCTCCAGCCCCTACAAACCTCCGTATCTCCATAACCTCCTCAAGCACCTACAACCCTCCCTATCTCTGTAACCTCCTCCAGTCCCTACAACCCTCCCTTTCTCTGTAACCTCCTCCAGCCCTTACCAACCTCCCTATCTCTGTAAAGTCCTCCAGCACCCTACACCCATCACTATCTCAGTAACCTCCTCCAGCCCCTACACCCCTCCCTATCTGTGTAGCTTCCTCCAGCCCCTACAACCCTCCCTATCTCTGTAACATCCTCTAGCCAATACACCCATCCCTATCTCCGTAACCGCCTCCAGTCACTACAACCCTCCCTCTGTAACCTCCTCCAAACACTACAAAGCTTCCTATCTCTGTAACAACCTCCAGCCTGTATGACCCTCCCTATCTCTGTAAACTCCTCCAGTCCCTACACCCCTCCCTATCTCAGAAACATCCTCCAATCCCTACACACCTCCCGATCTCTGTAACATCCTCCAGCTCATACACCCCTCCCTATCTCTGTAACGCTCTCCAGCTTCTACACCCCTCCCTATCTCTGTAACTCCCTCCCTATCTCTGTAACCTCCTCCAGCCCTACACCCCTCCCTATCTCTTGTAACCTCCTCAAGCCCCTACAAACTTCCCTATCTCTGTAACCTGCTCCAACCCCTACAAACCTCAAAATCTCAGTAACATCCGCATGCCCGTACACCCCTCCCTAAATGTAAGCTCCTCCAGCCCTACACCGCTCACTATCTCTATAACTCCCTCCCTATTTCTGTAACCTCCTCCAGCCCCTCCCCCCAACCCTATCTTTGTAACCACCTCCAGCCCCTACACCCCTCCCTATCTCTGTAACCTCCTCCGGCTCCTACACCCCTCCCTATCTCTGTAACTCCCGCCCTATCCCCGTAACCACCTCCAGTCCTACACCCCTCCTTATCTCTGTAACACGCGCCCTATCTCTGTAACACCCTCCAGCCCCTACACCCCTCCCTATCTCTGTAACCTCCTCCAACCCCAACACACCTCCCTATCTCTGTAACCTGCTCCAACCCTTACACGCCTCCCTATCTCTGTAATCTCCTCCAGTCCCTACACCAGTCCCTATCTCTGTAAACTCCTCGAGCCCCTACACCCCTCCATATCTCTGTTACCGCCGCCAGCATCTACACCCTTCCCTATCTCTGTAACCTCCTCATGCCCGTACACACCTCCCTATATCTGTAACCTCCTCCAACCCCTACACACTTCCCTATCTCTGTAACCTCCTCCAACCCATACACACCTACCTATCTCTGTAACATCCTTCTGCCCCTATACCCTTCCCAAACTCTGTAAAATCCTCCAGCCCCTACACCCATCCCTATCTCTGTAACCTCCTCCAGCCCCTATAACCCTCCCTATCTCTGTAACTTCCTCCAACCCCTACACCCCTCCCTATCAGTGTAACCTCCTCATGCCCGTACACCCCTCACTATCTGTAACCTCCTCCAGCCCTACACCGCTCATTATCTCTATAACTCCCTCCCTATCTCTGTAACATCCACCAGCCCCTCCCACCACCGCTATCTTTGTAACCTCCTCCAGCCCCTACACCCATCCCTATCTCTGTAAACTCCTGCGGCTCCAACACCCCTCCCTATCTCTGTAACGCTCTCCAGCCTCTCACCCATCCTTATCTCTGTAACTCCCGCCCTATCTCTATAACCTCCTCCAGACCTACACCCCTCCTTATCTCTGTAACTCCCTCCAGCCCCTACACCCAACTCTATCTCTGTAACCTCCTCCAGCCGGTACACCCCTCCCTATCTCTGTAATCTCCTCCGGCCCCAACACCCCTCCCTATCTCTGTAACCTCCTCCCGCCCCTACACCTCTCCCTATCTCTGTAATCTCCTCCAACCCCTAAACCCCTCCCCATCTCTGTAAACTCCTAGAGCCCCTACACCCCTCCATAACTCTGTAACCCCTGACAGCATCTACACCCCTCCCTATCTCTGTAAACTCCTCATGCCCGTACAACCCTCCCTATCTCTAAACTCCTCCAGCCCCTTCACATCTCCCTATCTCTGTAACCTCCTCCGGCTCCAACACCCCTCCCTATCTCTGTAACCTTCTCCAACGCCTACACACCTCCCTATCTCTGTAACATCCTCCGGCCTCTATACCCCTCCCTAACTCTGTAACCTCCTCCAACCCCAACAACCTCCCTAACTCTGTAACCTCCTCCAGCCCCTACTCCCCTCCCTAAATCTCAAAACTCCTCCAGCCCCTACACCCCTCCCTATCTCTGTAACCTCCTCCAGCCATGCACCCCTCCTTATCTCTGTAACTCCCTCCCTATCTCTGTAACTTCCTATCTCTGTAACTCCTTCCCTATCTCTGTAACTTCCTACCTCTGTAACCCCATCCAGCCCCTACAACCCTCCCTATCTCAGTAACCTCCTCCGGCTCCTACACATCTCCCTAACTCTGTAACCACCTCCAGCCTCTCACCCCCTCCCTATCTCCGTAAACTCCTCCAGTCCCTACACCCCTCCCTATCTCTGTAACCTCCTCCAACCCCTACACACCTCCATATCTCTGTAACCTCCTCCAGCCCCTACACACTTCCCTATCTCTGTAACCTCCTCCAACCCCTACAACCTCCCTAACTCTGTAACCTCCTCCAGCCCCTATACCCCTCCCTATATCTGTAATCTCCTCCATTCCCTACTCCCCTCCCTATCTCTGTAACCTCCTCATGTCCGTAAACCCCTCCCTATATCTGTAGCCCCCTCCAGCCTCTACACCCCTCACTATTTCTGTAAAATCGTCATGCCCCTACACCACTCCCTATCTCTGTAACCTACTCCAGCCCCAACACCTCTCCATATCTCTGTAACCTCCTCCAACCCCTACAACCTCCCTAACTCTGTAACCTCCTCCAGCCCCTACACCCCTCCCTAAATCTCTAACCTCTTCCAGCCCCTACACTCCTCCCTATCTCTGTAACCTCCTCCAGCCCCTACGCCCCTCCCTATCTCAGTAACCTTCGCCAGCCCGTACACCCTTCCCTATCTCTGTAAACTCCTCCAGCCCCTATACCCCTCCCTATCTCTGTAACCTCCTCCAGCCATGCACCCCTCCTTATCTCTGTAACTCCCTCCCTATCTCTGTAACTTCCTATCTCTGTAACCCCATCCAGCCCCTACAACCCACCCTATCTCAGCAACCTCCTCCGGCTCCTACACCTCTGCCTAACTCTGTAACCTCCTCCAGCCTCTCACCCCCTCCCTATCTCTGTAAACTCCCCCAGTCCCTACACCCTTCCCTATCTCTGTAACCTCCTCCAATCCCTACACCCCTCCCTATCTCTGTAACATCCTCCAGCTCCTACACCCCTCCCTATCTCTGTAATGCTTCCCAGTCTCTCACCCGTCCCTATCTCTGTAACTCCCTCCCTATCACTGTAAGCTCCTCCAGCCCTACACCCCTCCCTATCTCTGTAACCTCCTCCAGCACCTACGCCCCTCCCTATCTCTGTAACCTGCTCCAACCCCTACACCCCTCCCTATCTCTGTAAGCGCCGCCAACATCTACACCCCTCCCTATCTCTGTAACCTCCTCATGTCCGTACACACCTCCCTATCTCTGTAACCTCCTCCAACGCCTACACACTTCCCTATATCTGTAACCTCCTCCAAACCCTACACACCTCCCTATCGCTGTAACCTACTCCAGGCACTGCACCCCTCCCTATCTCTGTAACATCCTTCTCCCCTTATACCCCTCCCTAACTCTGTAAAATCCTCCAGCCCCTACACCCTTCCCTATCTCTGTAACCTCCTCCAGCCCCTATAACCCTCCCTATCTCTGTAACTTCCTCCAGCCCCTACACCCCTCCCTATCTCTGTAACCTCCTCATGCCCGTACACCCCTCACTCTCTGTAACCTCCTCCAGCCCTACACCGTTCATTATCTCTCTAACTCCATCCCTAACTCTGTAACATCCACCAGCCCCTCACCCCACCCCTATCTTTGTAACCTCATCAAGCCCCTACACCTCTCCCTATCTCTGTAAACTCCTGCGGCTCCAACACCCCTCCCTGTCTCTGTAACCTCCTCCGGCTGCTACACCTCTCCCTATCTCTGTAACCTCCTCCAGCCTCACACCCCTTCCTATCTCTGTAACCTCCTCTAGTCCCTACAACCCTCCCTATCTCTGTAACCTCCTCCGGCACCTACTCCTCTCCCTATCACTGTAACCTCCTCCAGCCTCTCACCCCTCCATATCTCTGTAACCTCCTCCAGTCCCTAGACCTCTCCCTATCTCTGTAACCTCCTCCAATCCCTACACCCCTCCCTATCTCTGTAACATCCTCCAGCTCCTACACCCCTCCCTATCTCTGTAATGCTTCCCAGTCTCTCACCCGTCCCTATCTCTGTAACTCCCTCCCTATCACTGTAAGCTCCTCCAGCCCTACACCCCTCCCTATCTCTGTAACCTCCTCCAGCACCTACGCCCCTCCCTATCTCTGTAACCTGCTCCAACCCCTACACCCCTCCCTATCTCTGTAAGCGCCGCCAACATCTACACCCCTCCCTATCTCTGTAACCTCCTCATGTCCGTACACACCTCCCTATCTCTGTAACCTCCTCCAACGCCTACACACTTCCCTATATCTGTAACCTCCTCCAAACCCTACACACCTCCCTATCGCTGTAACCTACTCCAGGCACTGCACCCCTCCCTATCTCTGTAACATCCTTCTCCCCTTATACCCCTCCCTAACTCTGTAAAATCCTCCAGCCCCTACACCCTTCCCTATCTCTGTAACCTCCTCCAGCCCCTATAACCCTCCCTATCTCTGTAACTTCCTCCAGCCCCTACACCCCTCCCTATCTCTGTAACCTCCTCATGCCCGTACACCCCTCACTCTCTGTAACCTCCTCCAGCCCTACACCGTTCATTATCTCTCTAACTCCATCCCTAACTCTGTAACATCCACCAGCCCCTCACCCCACCCCTATCTTTGTAACCTCATCAAGCCCCTACACCTCTCCCTATCTCTGTAAACTCCTGCGGCTCCAACACCCCTCCCTGTCTCTGTAACCTCCTCCGGCTGCTACACCTCTCCCTATCTCTGTAACCTCCTCCAGCCTCACACCCCTTCCTATCTCTGTAACCTCCTCTAGTCCCTACAACCCTCCCTATCTCTGTAACCTCCTCCGGCACCTACTCCTCTCCCTATCACTGTAACCTCCTCCAGCCTCTCACCCCTCCATATCTCTGTAACCTCCTCCAGTCCCTAGACCTCTCCCTATCTCTGTAACCTCCTCCAACCCCTACACCCCTCCGTATCTCTATAACCTCCTCCAGCCTCTCACCCATCCCTATCTCTGTAACTTCCTCCAGTCCCTACACCCCTCCCTATCTCTGTAACCTCCTCCAATCCCTACAACCCTCCCTATCTCTGTAACATCCTCCGGCTCCTACACACATCCCTATCTCTGTAACGCTCTCCAGCCTCTCACCCATCCCTATCTCTTTAACTCCCTCCCTATCTCTGTAACCTCCTCCAGCCCATACGCCCCTCACTATCTCTGTAACCTGCTCCAACCCCTACACGGCTCCCTAACTCTGTAAGCTTCTCCAACCCGTACACCCCTCCCTATCTCTGTAACCTCCTCCAGCACCTACACCCCTCCCTATCTCTGTAACCTGCTCCAACCCCTACACCCCTCCCTATCTCTGTAACCGCCGCCAACATCTACACCCCTCCCTATCTCTGTAACCTCCTCATGTCCGTACCCACCTCCCTATCTCTGTAACCTCCTCCAACCCCTACACACTTCCCTATATCTGTAACCTCCTCCAAACCCTACACACCTCCCTATCACTGTAACCTACTCCAGGCACTGCACCCCTCCCTATCTCTGTAACATCCTTCTCCCCTTATACCCCTCCCTAACTCTGTAAAATCCTCCAGCCCCTACACCCTTCCCTATCTCTGTAACCTCCTCCAGCCCCTATAACCCTCCCTATCTCTGTAACTTCCTCCAGCCCCTACACCCCTCCCTATCTCTGTAACCTCCTCATGCCCGTACACCCCTCACTCTCTGTAACCTGCTCCAGCCCTACACCGTTCATTATCTCTCTAACTCCTTCCCTAACTCTGTAACATCCACCAGCCCCTCACCCCACCCCTATCTTTGTAACCTCCTCAAGCCCCTACACCTCTCCCTATCTCTGTAAACTCCTGCGGCTCCAACACCCCTCCCTGTCTCTGTAACCTCCTCCGGCTGCTACACCTCTCCCTATCTCTGTAACCTCCTCCAGCCTCGCACCCCTTCCTATCTCTGTAACCTCCTCTAGTCCCTACAACCCTCCCTATCTCTGTAACCTCCTCCGGCACCTACTCCTCTCCCTATCACTGTAACCTCCTCCAGCCTCTCACCCCTCCATATCTCTGTAACCTCCTCCAGTCCCTAGACCTCTCCCTATCTCTGTAACGTCCTCCAACCCCTACACACCTCCGTATCTCTATAACCTCCTCCAGCCTGTCACCCATCCCTATCTCTGTAACTTCCTCCAGTCCCTACACCCCTCCCTATCTCTGTAACCTCCTCCAATCCCTACAACCCTCCCTATCTCTGTAACATCCTCCGGCTCCTACACACATCCCTATCTCTGTAACGCTCTCCAGCCTCTCACCCATCCCAATCTCTTTAACTCCCTCCCTATCTCTAACCTCCTCCAGCCCCTACGCCCCTCACTATCTCTGTAACCTGCTCCAACCCCTACACGGCTCCCTAACTCTGTAAGCTTCTCCAACACGTACACCCCTCCCTATCTCTGTAACCTCCTCCAGCCTCGCACCCCTTCCTATCTCTGTAACCTCCTCCAGTCCCTACACCACTCCCTATATCTGGAACCTCCTCCAGCACCTATACACCTCTGTATCTCTGTAACCTCCTCCTGACCCTACACACCTCCGTATCTCTGTAACCTCCTCCAGCCCCTGCACCCCATCCCTATCTCTGTAAAATTCTCCAGCCCCTACAACCCTCCCTTTGTCTGCAATGTCCTCCACTCCATACAACCCTCCCTTTCTCCGTAACCTCCTACACTCACTACAACCATCCCTCTCTATGTAACCTCTGTCAAACACTACAAGATTCCCTATCTCGGATAGCTCCTCCACTCAATACAACGCTCCCTATCTCTGTAAGCCCCTCCAGCCCTTACAAACCTCCCTATCTCAGAAACCTCGTACAGCCCCTACACCCCTCCTTATCTCTGTAACCTCCTCCAGCACCTAAACCCATCCCTAACTCTGTAAACTCATCCAGCCCCTACATCTTTCCTATCTCAGAAAACTCCTCCAGCTGTACACACCTCCCTATCTCTGTAACCACCTCCAGCCATTTACAACCGTCCATATCTCTGTAATCTCCTCCAACCCCTACACACCTCCATATCTCTGTAACCACCTCCAGCCACCCACACCCGTCCCTATCTCTGTAACCTCCTAAACTCACTACAACCCACCCTATCTCTCTAACTATGTCCAGCGCCTACAAACCACCCTATCTCTGTAACCTCCTCCATGCCACTACACCCCTCCCTACCTCTGTAACCTCCTCCAGCAACTAATCCTCTCCCTGTTTCTGTAACCTCCTTCAGTCCCTACACCACTCCCTATCTCTGTAATCTCCTCCAGATCCTACATCCCTCCCTATCTCAGTAACCTCCTCCAGCCCTTACAACCCTCCTTAACTCTGTCACAGCTTCCTGCCCCTACACACCTTCCTATCTCTATAACCTTCTCCAGCCCCTACACCTCTCCCTATATCTGGAACCTCCTCCAGCACCTATGCACCTCTCTATCTCTGTAACCTCCTCCAGCCCCTGCATCCCTATCTCTTAAAATTCTCCAGCCCCTACAACCCTCCCTATGTCAGCAATGTCCTCCACTCCCTACAACCCTCACTTTCTCCATAACCTCCTACACTCACTACAACTATCCCTATCTATGTAACCTCTGTCAAACCCTACAAGACTCCCTATCTCGGATACCTCCTCCAGTCACTACAATGCTCCCTAACTCTGTAAGCTTCTCCAACCCGTACACCCCTCCCTATCTCTGTAACCTCCTCCAGCCCCTACACCCCTCGCTATCTCTGTAACCTCCTCCACCTCCTACACCCCTCCCTATCTCTGTAACCTCCTCCAGCCCTACAACTCTCCTTATCTCTGTAACTCCCTCCATATATCTGTAACTTCAGATCTCTGTAACCTCCTCCAGCCTCGCACCCTTCCTTTCTCTGTAACCTCCTCCAGTCCTACACCCATCCCTATCTCTGTAACCTCCTCCAATCCCTACACCACTCCCTATATCTGGAACTTCCTCCAGCACCTATACACCTCTGTATCTCTGTAACCTCCTCCTGACCCTACACACCTCCGTATCTCTGTAACCTCCTCCAGCCCCTGCACCCCATCCCTATCTCTGTAAAATTCTCCAGCCCCTACAACCCTCCCTATGTCAGCAATGTGCTCCACTACCTACAACCCTCCCTTTCTTCATAAGCTCCTACACTCACTACAACTATCCCTATCTATGTAACCTCTGTCAAACCCTACAAGACTCCCTATCTCGGATACCTCCTCCAGTCACTATAATGCTCCCGATCTCTGTAAGCTCCTCCAGGCCTTACAAACCTCCCTATCTCTGTAACCTCCTTCAGCACCCTATACCCATCCCTATCTCGGTAACCTCGTACAGCCCCTATACCCCTCCTTATCTCTGTAACCTCCTCCAGCACCTACACCAATCCCTAACACTGTAAACTCATCCAGCCCCTACATCTCTCCTATCTCTGTAAACTCCCCCAGCCGCTACACACCTCCCTATCTCTGTAACCTCCTCCAACTTCTTACACCCGTCCCTATCTCTGTAACCTCCTCCAGCCCCTACACCCTTCCATATCTCTGTAACCACCTCCAGCCACCTACTCCCGTCCCTATCTCTGTAACCTCCTCCACTCAGTACAACACTGCCTATGTTTTTAACCTCCTCCAGCCCCTACAACACTCCCTATGTCTGTAACTTTGTCCAGCTCCTACAAACCCCCCTATCACTGTAACCTCCTCCATGCCTTACACCCCTCCCTAAATCTGTTATCTCCTCCAGCCACTACACCACTCCCGATCTCTGTAACCTCCTCCAGCCCCTACACCCATTCCTATCACCGTAACCTCCTCCAGCGCCTACAGCCCTACCTATCTCTGTAACCTCCTCCAGCACCTAATTCTCTCCCTGTTTCTGTAACCTCCTTCAGCCCCTACACCACTCCCTATCTCTGTAATCTCCTCCAGATCCTACATCCCTCCCTATCTCTGTAAACTCCTACAGCCCCTACAACCCTCCTGATCTCTGTAAACTCCTCCACTCCCTACAACCCTCCCTATCTCTGTAAACTTCTCCACTCACCACAACCCACCCGATCTCTGTAACCTCCTCCAGACCCAACAACCCTCCCCAACTCAGTATCCTCCTCCTGCTCCTAAAAACCTTCCTATCTCTGTAATCTCCTCCAGATCCTAAACCCTCCTTATATCTGGAACCTCCTACGGCTGCACTAATGGATTGTCAGGAATTGACGGTGTTCTTCAATATTGGAGCATAAGTAACTGAATGTCTGAAGCACTACTTGCATGTCAGTAATTGAGGGTGTGCTGCATGATTGGTCGTCGGTAATTGTGGGTGTGCTGCAGTATTGGATTGTAAATAATTGAGGATATGCTGCACAATAGGCGTGTCAGTAATTGAGGGTGTGCTGCACTATTGGAGTGTCAGTAATTGAGGGTGTGCTGCACTATTGGAGTGTCAGTAATCGAGAGTGTGCTGAACTATTGGAGGGTCAGTAATTGAGGGTGTGCTGCTCTATTGGAGTGTCAGTAATTGAAGTTGTGCGGCATTATTGAATGTCAGTAATTGAGGGTGTGCTGCACTATTGGTGTGTAAGTAATTGAGGGTGTGCTGCAGTATTGGAGTTCAGTAATTGTGGCTTTGCTGCACTGTTGGATTGTCAGTAATTGAGGGAGTGCTCCACTATAGGAGGGTCCCTAACTGAGGGTATGCTGTAGTATTGGAGGGTAGGTAATTGAGGGTGTGCTTCACTATTGGAGTTCAGTAATTGTGGCTGTGCTGCACTGTTGGATTGTTAGTAATTGAGGCTGGTGCACTATTGGATTGTTAGTAATCGAGACTGCGCTGCATTGTTGGATTGTCAGTAATTGAGGGTGTGCTGCACTATTGGAGGGTCAGTAATTGAGGGTTGCCTACAGTATTGAAGTGTCAGTAATTGATGCTGTGCTGCACTGTTGGAGTGTCATTAATTGAGGGAGTGCTGCACTATTGGATGGTCTGTAATTGAGGGTGTTCTGCAATGTCGGAAGGTCAGTAATTGAAGGTGTGATGCACTATTAGAGGGTCAGTGTTTGAGGGTGTGCTCCAATATTGGAGGATCAGTAAATGAGACTGTGCTGCATTATTGAAGAGTCATCAATTGAGGGTGTGCTGCACTTTTGGATTGTCAGTGATTGAGGGCGTGCTGCACTAGAGGTGTGCAAGTAATTGAGGGTGTGCTGCACTTTTGGAATGTCAGTGATTGAGGGCGTGCTGCACTAGAGGTGTGCAAGTAATTGAGGGTGTGCTGCACTATTGCAGGGTCAGTAATTCAGGGTTTGCTGCACTATTGGTGTGGCAGTGATTGAGGGTGTGCTGCACTATTGGAGGGTCAATCAGGGTGTGCTGGACTATTGAAAGGACAGTAATTCAGGGTGTTCCGCCCTACATGGTGTCAGTAATTGAGGGTGTGCTGCACTATTGGAGGGTCAGTAATTGAGGGTGTGCTGCACTATTCGAGTGTCAATAATTGAGGGTGTGCTGCACTATTGGAGGGTCAGTAATTGAGGGTGTGCTGCACTATTCGAGTGTCAGTAATTGAGGGTGTGCTGCACTATTGGAGCGTCAGTAATTGAGGGTGTGCTGCACTATTCGAGTGTCAGTAATTGAGGGTGTGCTGCACTATTGGAGTGTCAGTAATTGAGGGTGTGCTGCACTATTCGAGTGTCAGTAATTGAGGGTGTGCGGCACTATTGAGTGTCAGTAATTGAGGGGTGCTACCCTATTGCAGTGTCAGTAATTGACGGTATGCTGCACTATTGGAGGGTCAATAATTGGGGGTATGTTGCACTATTGGAGGGTCCGGATTTGAGGGTGTGCTGCAACATACACCCCTCCCTATCTCTGTAACCTCCACCATTCCCTAGACACCTCCCTATCTCTATAAACTCCTCCAAACCCTACACCCCTCCGTATCTCTGTAACCTCCTCCAGCCCCTACACCCCTCACTAACTCTGTATTCTCCTCCAGCCCCTACACATTTCCCTATCTCTGTAACCTGCTCCAACCCCTACACCCCTCGCTATCTCTGTAAGCTTCTCCAGCCCGTAAACCATTCCCTAGCTCTGTAAGCTCCTCCAGCCGCTACACCCCTCCCTATCACTGTAACCTCCTCCAGCCCTACACCCCTCCTTATCTCTGTAACTCCCTCCCTATCTCTGTAAATTCCTATCTCTGTAACCCCCTCCAGCCCCAACACCCCTCCCAATCTCTGTAACCTCCTCGGGCTCCTACACCTCTCCCTAACTCTGTTACCTCCTCCAGTCCATACACCCGTCCCTATCTCTTTAACCTCCTCCAGTCCCTAGACCCCTCCCTATCTCTGTAACCTCCTCCAACCCTTTCAAAGCTCTGTATCTCTGTAACCTCCTCCAACCCCTACACACCTCCCTATCTCTGTAACCTCCTCCAGCCCCTACATCCCGCCCTATCTCTGTAACCTCCACCAGCCTATCACCCCACAATCTCTGTAACTCCCTACCCATCTCTATAACCTCCTCCAGTCTCTCACCGCTCCCTATCTCTGTAACCTCCTCCACCCCCTACACCCCTCCCTATCTCTGTAACCTCATCCAGCCCCTACACCCCTCCCTGTCTGTTTAATCTCCTCCAGCTCCTTCACCCCTCCCTATCTCTGTAACCTCCTCCAGCCCCTAAACCCGTCCTATCTCTGTAAAATCCTCCAGCTCCTGCAACACTTCCTATCTCTGTAACCTCCACCAGCCCCTACACCCCTCCCTATCTCTGTAACCTCCTCCAGCCCCTACAACCCTCCCTAACTCTAACTTCCTCCAGCCCCTACACCCCTCCATATCTCTGTAACCTCCTCATGCCCATACACCCCTTCATATCTTTAACCTCCTCCAGCCCTACACCGCTCACTATCTCTATTACTCCCTCCCTATTTCTGAAACCTCCTCCTGCCCCTCCCCCCACCCCTATCTTTGTAACCACCTCCAGCCCCTACACCCCTCCCGATCTCTGTAAGCTCCTACGGCACCTACACCCCTCCCTATCTCTGTAACTCTCTCCAGCCTCACACCGCTCCCTATCTCTGTAATCCCCACCCTATCCCTGTAACCTCTTCCAGTCTACAATCCTCCTTATCTCTGTAACTCCCTCCCTATCTCTGTAAACCCCTCCAGCCACTACACACCTCCCTATCTCTGTAACCTCCTCCAGCCCCTACACCTCTCCATATCTCTGTAAAATCCTCCGGCTCCTACACCCTTCCCTATCTCTGTAACCACCTCCAACCCCTACACACCTTCCTATCTCTGTAACATCCTCCAACCCCTACAAACCTCCCTAAATCTGTAACCTCCTCCAGCCCCTACACCATCCCTATCTCTGTAAGCTCCTCCAGCACCTACACACCTCCCGAACTCTGTAAGCTGCTCCAGCCCATACACCCCTCCCTATCTCTGTAACCTCTTCCAGCCCCTAAGCCCCTCCCTATCTCTGTAACCTGCTCCAAACCTTACACCCCTCCCGATCTCTGTAAGCTTCTCCAGCCCGTACACCCCTCCCTATCTCTGTAATCTCCTCCAGTCCCTACAGCCCTCCCTGTCTCTGTAACCTCCTTAAGCCCCTACACCTCTCCCTATCTCTGTAAAATCCTCCGGCTCCTACACCCCTCCCTATCTCTATAACCACCTCCAACTCCTACACACCTCCCTATCTCTGTAACCTCCTCCAGCCCCTACACCCATCCCTATCGCCGTAACCTCCTCCTGCCCCTACAGCCCTCCTATCTCTCTAACCTCCTCCAGCACCTAATCCTCTTCCTGTTTCTGTAACCTCCTTCAGCCCCTATACCACTCCCTATCTCTGTAATCTCCTCCAGATCCTACAACCCTCCCTATCTCTGTAAACTCCTCCACTCACCACAACCCACCTGATTTCTGTAACCTCCTCCACACCCAACAACCCTCCCCAACTCAGTATCCTCCTCCTGCTCCTACAAACCTTCCTATCTCTGTAATCTCCTCCAGACCCTAAACCTTCCTTATATCTGGAACCTCCTCCGGATGCACTAATGGATTGTCAGGAATTGACAGTGTGCTTCAATATTGGACCATAAGTAATTGAGGGTGTGCTGCACGATTGGAGTGTCAGTAATTGAGGGTATGATGCACTATTGGAGTCACAGTATTTGAGGGGGTGCTACACTATTGGAGTGTCAGTATTTGAGAGGGTGCTACACTATTGCAGTGTCAGTAATTGACGGTATGCTGCACTATTGGAGGGTCAATAATTGGGGGTGTTCTGCACTGCTAGAGAGTCTGCATTTGAGGGTGTGCTGCACCCTACACCCCTCCGTATCTCTGTAACCTCCTCCAACCCCTACACCCCTCCGTATCTCTGTAACCTCCTCCAGCCCCTAAACCGCTCCCTATCTCTTTAAAATCCGGCAGCTCCTACGCCCCTCCCTATCTCTGTAACCTGCACCAACCCCTACACCCCTCCCTATCTCTATAAGCTCCTCCAGCCCTACACCCCTCCGTATCTCTGTAACCTCCTCCAGCCCTACACCCTCCTTATCTCTGTAACTCCCTCCCTATCTCTGTAACTTCCTATCTCTGTAATCCCCTCCAGCCCCTACACCCCTCCAAATCTCTGTAACCTCCTCGGGCTCCTACACCTCTCCCTATCTCTGTAACCTCCTCCAATCCCTACACACCACCCTATGTCTGTAACCTCCTCCAGCCTCCACACCCCTCCATATCTTTGTAACCTCCTCCGGCTCCTGCTCCTCTCCCTATCTCTGTAACCTCCTCCAGCCTCTCACTCCTACCTATCTCTGTGACCTCCTCCACACCCTAGACCCCTCACTATCTCTGTAACCTCTTCCAAACCCTTCAAACCTCCGTATCTCTGTAACCTCCACCAGCCCCTACACCGCTCCATATCTCTGTAACTTCCTCCAGCTCCTACACCTCCCCCTGTCTCTGTAACCACCTCCAGTCCCTACACTCCTCCCTAACTCTAAACTCCTCCAGCCCCTACATCCCGCCTTATCTCTAATCTCCTCCAGCCTATCACACCACAATCTCTGTAACTCCCTCCCCATCTCTGTAACCTCCTCCAGCCTCTCACCCCACAATTTCTGTAACTCCCTCCCCATCTCTGTAACCTCCTCCAGGCTCTAACCCCTCCCTATCTCTGTAACCTCATCCAGCCCCTACACCCCTCCCTGTCTGTGTAATCTCCTCCGGCTCCTACACCCCTCCCTATCTCTGTAACCTCCTCCAACCACTACACACCTCCCTATCTCTATAAGCTCCTCCAAACACTAAACACCTCCCTATCTCTGTAAGCTCCTCCAACCCCTACACACTTCCCTATCTCTGTAACCTCCTCCAACCCCTACACACCTCCCTATCTCTGTAACCTCCTCCAGCCCCTACACCCCTCCCTATCTCTGAAACCTCCTCCAGCCCCTACACTCCTCCATATCTCTGTATCCTCCTCATGCCCGTACATCCCTCCCTATCTGTAACCTCCTCCAGCCCTACACCGCTCACTATCTCTATAACTCCCTCCCTATTTCTGTAACCTCCTCCAGCCCCTCCCGCCACCCATATCTTTGTAACCACCTCCAGCCCCTTACCTCCCTCCCTATCTCTGTAACCTCCTCTAGCTCCTACACCCCTCCCTATCTCTGTAACACTCTCCAGCCTCTCACCGCTCCCTATCTCTGTAACTCCCGCCCTATCCCTGCAACCTCCGGCAGCCCGTACACTCCTCCCTATCTCTGTAAACTCCTCCAGCCCCTACACCCCTCCCTATCTCTGTAAACTCCTCCAGATCCAACTTCCCTCCCTATCTCTGTAAACTCCTCCAGCCCCTACACCCCTCCATATTTCTGTAATCACATCTAGTGACCTACACCCCTCGATATCTCTGTACCCTCCTCCAGCCCCTACACACCTCCCGATCTCGTAATCTCCTACTGCCCATATACCCCTCCCTATCTCTGTAACTATCTCCAGCCGCCTACAACTCTGTCTATCTCTGTAATCAACTCCAACCACTACACCCCTCCCTATCTCATAAATCTCCTCCACTACAACCCTCCCTATCTCTGTGACCACCTTCAGCACCTACAACCCTCCCCAACTTAGTAACCTCTTCCTGCTCCTACTTACCTTCCTATCTCTTTAACCTCCTCCAGAACCTACACCGCTCCCTATCCCTGTAACCTCCTCCAGCCCCTACACCCCTCTCTATCACTGTAAACACCTCCAGCCCCTACACCCCTCCCTATCTCTGTAACCACCACCAGCAACTACACCCCTCCCTAACTCTGTAAACTCCTCCAGCCCCTACACCCCTCCCTATCTCTGTAACCTCCTCCAGCCCCTACACCCCTTCCTATCTCTATAACCACCACCAGCACCTACACCCCTCCCTATCTCTGTAAACTCCTCCAGTCCCTACACCACACCCTATCTCTGTATCCTCCTCCAGCACCTACCACTCTCTTGTTTCAGTAACCGCATCCAGTCCCTACACCACTCGCTAACTCTCTAAACTCCTCCACATCTCAGAACCCTCCCTATCTCTGTAATCTCCTACAGCCGCTACACCACTCCCTATCTCTGTAACCACCTCCAGCCAAGTACAACCCTGTGTATCTCTCTAATCACCCAAAGCCCCCGAACCCCTCCATATCTTTGTAACATCCTCCACTCACTACAACCCTCCCTATCTCTGTAACCTCCTCCAAACACTACAAAGCTTCCTATCTCTGTAACCACCTCCAGCCTGTATGACCCTCCCTATCTCTGTAAAATCCTCCAGCCCCAACAAACTTCCATTTCGCTGTAACCTCCACCAGCCCCGACAATGCTCACTATTTCTGAAACAACCTCCAGCCCCTATACCACTCTATCTCTGTAACCACTTCCAGCCACATACACCCCACTGTATCAGTGCAACATCCTCAGCCCCTACACCTCACCCTATCTCTGTAACCTCCTCCAGCCCCTACACCCCTCCTTATCTCTGTAACCTCCTCCAGTCCCTACACCCCTCCCTATTTCTGTAACGTCCTCCAGCCCCTACACACCTCCCTAACTCTGTAACCCCTTCCCTATCTCTGTAAAATCCTCCAGCCCCTACAACCCTCCCTATCTCTGTAATGTCCTCCACTCCCTACAACACTCCCTTTCTCTGTAAACTCCTACACTTACTAAAACCATCCCTATCTCTGTAACCTCTGCCACACCCAACAAAACTCCCTATCTCTGTAACCTCCTCCACTCACCACAACCCTCCCTATCTCAGTAATCTCGTCCAGCCCCAACAACCCTCCCTATCCCTGTAACCTCCTCCAGCAGCTACACCCCTCCCTATCTCTGTAACCTCCTCCACTCACTACAACACTCCCTATCTCTGTAATGTCCTCCACTCCCTACAACACTCCCTTTCTCTGTAAACTCCTACACTTACTAAAACCATCCCTATCTCTGTAACCTCTGCCACACCCAACAAAACTCCCTATCTCTGTAACCTCCTCCACTCACTACAACCCTCCCTATCTCAGTAATCTCGTCCAGCCCCAACAACCCTCCCTATCCCTGTAACCTCCTCCAGCAGCTACACCCCTCCCTATCTCTGTAACCTCCTCCACTCACTACAACCCTCCCTATCTCTGTAATGTCCTCCACTCCCTACAACACTCCCTTTCTCTGTAAACTCCTACACTTACTAAAACAATCCCTATCTCTGTAACCTCTGCCACACCCAACAAGACTCCCTATCTCTGTAACCTCCTCCACTCACTACAACCCTCCCTATCTCTGTAACCTCCTCCAGAACCTACTCCCTTCCCTATCCCTGTAACCTCCTGCAGCCCCTACAAACCTCCCTATCTCTACAATATCCTCCAGCACCTACAATGCTCCCTATGTCTGTAACCTCCTCCAGCCCCTACAAAACTCTGTATCTCTGTTACCTCCTCCAGCCCCTAAACCCTTCCCTATCTCTGGAACATCCTCCAGCCCCTACACCCCTCCCTATCACTGTAACATCCTCCAGCACTACATCCCCCACCCTATCTCTGTAACCTCCTCGAGCACATACACCCCTCCCTATCTCTGTAAACTCATCCAGCCCCTACATCCCTCCCTATCTCTGCAACCTCCTCCAGCCCCTACATCCCTCCGATTTCTGTAACCTCCTCCACTCACTACAACCCTCCCTATATCTGTAACCTCCTCCAGCCCCTACAAACCTCCGTATCTCTGTAACTTCATCCAGCCCCTACAAACCTCCCTATCTCGGTAACCTCCTCCAGACCCTACAACACTGCCCAATTAGTAACCTCCTCTTGATCCTACACACCTTCCTATCTCTGTAACCTCCTCCAGCCCCTACACATCAATCTATCACTGTAAGCTCCTCCAGTCCCTACACCCCTCCCTATCTGTGTACCTTCCTCCAGCACCTACACCCCTCCCTATCTCTGTAGCCTCCTCCAGCCATGACAACACTCCCTATCTCTGGAACATCCTCCAGCCAATACATACATCCCTATCTCCGTAACCTCCTCCAATCACTACAACCCTCCCTATTTCTGTAACCTCCTCAAGCCCTTTCACCCCTCTTTATCTCTGTTACCTCCTGCAGCCCCTACATCCTTCCCTATGTCTGTAACTTCCTCCAGCCCCTATAACATCCACCATTTCTGTAACCACCTCCAGCCCCTAGACCCCTCCCTATCTCTGTAATCTCATCTAGCCCCTACACCCCTCCCTTTCTCCATAACCACCTCAGCCCCTACACCCCTCCCTATCTTTGTAAACACCTCCAGCCATCCACACCCCACACTTTCTTGGTAAACACATCCAGCCCCTACACCCTTCCCTATCTCTGTAACCACCTCCAGCCCCTACACCCCTCCCTATCACTGTAACCACCTGCAGCCACATACACCCCTCCCTATCACTGCAACATCCTCAGCCCTTACACCTCTCCCTATCTCTGTAACCTTTTCCAGCCACTGCAACCCTCCCTGTCTCATTATTCTCGTCCAGCCCCTGCATCCCACCCTATCTCTGTAAATTCATCCAGCCCCTACATCCCTCCTATCTCCGTAAACTCCTCCTGCCCCTACACCCCTCTCTATCTCTGTAACCACCTCCAGCCACCTACACCGCACCCTATCTCTGTAATCTCCTCCAGCCCCTAAACCCGTCCATATCTCTGTAACTTCGTACAGCCCCTACAAATCTCCCTATCTCTGTAACCTCCTCCAGCCCTACACCCTCACTATCTCTGTTAACTCCTCCAGCCGCTACAACACTCCCTATCTCTGTAACCTCCTCCAGCCCCTACACCACAACTTATTTCAGTAACCTCCAACAGCCCCTACAAGACTCCCTAATTCTGTAACTTCCTCCAGCCTCTACAACCCTCCCTATATCTGTAACCACCTCCAGCCCCTGCACCCCAACCTATCTCTTAAACCTCCTCCAACCCTACAACCCTTCCCAACTCAGTAACCTCCTCCTGCTCCTACACTTCTTCCTGTCGCTGTAACCTCCTCCAGTGCCTATGCCCCTCCGTATCTCTGTAAAGTCATCCAGCCCCTACAACCTTCCCTATCTCTGTAACTTCCTCCAGACCCTACAACCCTCCCCAACTCAGTAATCTCCTCCTGCTCCCTTTCTCCGTAACCACCTCAGACCCTACCCCCTCCCTATCTTTGTAAACACCTCCAGCCATCTACACCCCACACTTTCTCTGTAACCTCCTCAACTCCCTACACCCCTCCCTTTTTCTGCAGATTCCCACAGCCCCTACACCCCTCCATATCTCTGTAAACACCTCCAGCACCAACACACCTCCCTATCTCTGTAAAATACTCCAGCCCCTACAACGCTCCCTATCTCTGTAACGTCCTCCAATCCCTACAACCCTCCCTTTCTCCGTAACCTCCTACACTCACTACAACCATCCCTATCTCTGTAACATCAGCCACACCCTACAAGACTCCCTATCCCTGTTACCTCCTCCACTCACTATAATACTCCCTGTCTCTGCAAACTCCTCTAGCCTTACAAACCTCCCTATCTCTGTAACCTCCTCCAGCACCCTACAGCCATCCCTATCTCAGTAACCTCCTCCAGCCCCTACACCCCTCCCTATTTCTGTAGCCTCCTCCAGCACCTACACCCCTCCCTATCTCTGTCAACTCCTCCAGCCACTACAACCCTCCCTATCTCTGTAACCTCCTCCGGCCCTTACAAACCTCCTTATCTATGTAAACACCTCCAGCCCCTACACTCCTCCCTATCTCTGTAACCACTTCCAGCCACCTACAACCCTCCCTATCTCTGTAATCTCCTCCAGCCCTTACATCCCTCTCTATCTCTGTAAACTCCTCCACTCACTACAACCCTACTGATCTCTGTAACCTACTCCAGCTTCTACAAACCTCCCTATCTCTGTAATTTCCTTAGGCCACTACAACTCTCACTATCTCTGTAACCACCTCCAGACCCTACACCCCGCCCTATCTCTGTAACATCTTCCACTCACTACAATCCTCCCTATTTCTGTAAACTGCTCCAGCCCCGACAACACTCCCTATCTCTGTAACCACCTCCAGCCCCTACAATTCTCCTTATCTCTGTAAATCCACCAGCACTACAAACCTCCCTATCTCCGTTATTTCCTTGGGCCACTACAACTCTCACTATCTCTGTAACTTCCAGCCCCTACATCCATCCCTATTTCCGTAATCTCCTCCAGCCCCTACACCACTCCCTATCTCTGTAATCTCCTCCTGATCCTACATCCCACCCTATCTCTGTAAACTCCTCCAGCCCCTACAACCCTACCTATCTCTGTAACCGCCTCCACTCACTACAACCTTCCTGATATCTGCAACCTCCTCCAGCCCTTGCACCCCAACCTATCTCTGTAACATCCTCCTGCTCCTACACAAATTCCTATCTCTGTAACCTCCTCCAGACCATACACACCTCCCTACTCACCCCTCCCGATCTCTGCAACCTCGTCCAGCCCCTACAACCCTCCCTATCTTTGTAAGATCATCTACACCCTACAACCATCCCTATCTCTGTAACCTCCTCCAGCCTTTACAAACCTCCTTATCTATGTAAACTCCTCCAGCCCCTACACTCCTCCCTATCTCTGTAACCACTTCCAGCCACCTACAACCCTCCCTATCCCCGTAATCTCCTCTGGCCCTTACACCCCTCCCTATCTCTGTAAGCTCCTCCACTCACTACAATCCTCCTGATGTCTGTAACCTTCTCCAGCTTCTAGAAACCTCCCTATCTCTGTAATTTCCTTAGGCCACTATAAATCTCACTATCTCTGTAACCACCTCCAGACCCTACACCCCTCCTTATCTCTGTAACCTCCTCCAGCTCCTACACCCCTCCCTATCTCTGTAACATCTTCCACTCACTACAATCCTCCCTAATTCTGTAAACTGCGGCAGCCCCGACAACACTCCCTATCTCTGTAACCTCCTCCAGCCCCTACACCCCTCCCTATCTCTGTAACCTCCTCCAGCCCCTACAATTCTCCTTATCTCTGTACTCCTCCAGCACTACAAACTTCTCTATCTCTGTAACCTCCTCTAGCCCCTACTACACTCCCTATCTCTGTAACCTCCTCCAGCCCCTACAACCCTCCCTATCTCTGTAACCACCTCCAGCCCCTACAACCCTCCCTATCTCTGTAACCACCTCCAGCCCCTACAACCCTCCCTATCTCTGTAACAACCTCCAGCCACATACAACCCTCCCTATCACTGCAACATTCTCAGCCCCTACACCTCTCCCTATCTCTGTAAACTCCTCCAGCCCCTACAACACTCCTTAACTCTGTAACCGCTTCCTGCCCCTACACACCTTCCTATCTCTGTAAGCTCCTCCAGCCCCTACACCGCTCCCTATATCTGGAACCTCCTCCAGCCCCGACACACCTCTCTATCTCTGTAAGCTCCACCAGTCCCTACAAACCTCCCTGTCTCTGTAACTTCTTCCAGACCCTACACACCTCCGTATCTCTGTAACCTCCTCCAGCCGCTGCGGCCCATCCCTATCTCTGTAAAATCTTGCACCCTCTACAACTCTCCCTCTCTCTGTAATGTCCTCCACTCCTTACAACCCTCCCTTTCTCCGTAACCTCCTGCACTCACTACAACTATCCCGATCTATGTAACCTCTGTCAAACCCTACAAGACTCCCTATTTCAGATAACACTTCCACTCACTACAACGCTCCCGATCTCTGTAAGCTCCTCCAGTCCTTACAAACCTCCCTATCTCTGTAACATCCTCCAGCACCCTATACCCATCCCTATCTCAGTAACCTCGTACAGCCCCTAAACCTCTCCTTATGTCTGTAACCACCTCCAGGCCCTACACCCCTCCTTATCTCTGTAACCACCTCCAGGCCCTGCAATCCTCCCTGTCGCTATAACCTCCTCGAGCCCCTACACCCCTTCCTATCTGTGTAATCTACTCCAGCCCCTACAAACCTACCTATCTGTGTAACCTTCTCCAGCCCCTACACCCCTCCATATCTCTGTAACCACCTCCAGACACCGACACCCGTCCCTATCTCTGTAACCTCCTCTACTCAGTACAACATTGTCTATGTCTTTAACCACCTCCACCCCCTGCAACACTCCCTATGTCTGTAACTTTGTCCAGCCCCTACAAACCCCCCGATCACTGTAACCTCCTCCATGCCCTACACCCCTCCCTACCTCTGTTATCTCCTCCAGCCACTACACCACTCCAGATCTCTGTAACCTCCTCCAGCCCCTACACTCATCCCTATCGCCTTAACCTCCTCCAGCGCCTACACCCCTCCCTAACTCTGTAACCTCCTCTAGTACCTAATCCTCTCCCTGTTTCTGTAACCTCCTTCAGCCCCTACACCACTCCCTATCTCTGTAATCTCCTCCAGACCCTAAACCCTCCTTATATCTGGAACCTCCTCCGGCTGCACTAATGGATTGTCAGGAATTGACAGTGTGCTTCAATATTGGAGCATAAGTAACTGAATGTCTGTAGCACTACTTGCATGTCAGTAATTGAGGGTGTGCTGCATGATTGGTCGTCGGTAATTGTGGGTTTGCTGCAGTATTGGATTGTTAATAATTGAGGATATGCTGCACAATAGGTGTGTCAGTAATTGAGGGTGTGCTGCACTATTGGAGTGTCAGTAATTGAGGGTGTGCTGCACTACTGGAGTGTCAGTAATTGAGACCGTGCTATACTGTTGGAGTGTCAGTAATTGAGGGTGTGCTGCACTATTGGAGTGTCAGTAATTGAGACCGTGCTATACTATTGGAGTGTCAGTAATTGAGGGTGTGCTATACTGTTGGAGTGTCAGTAATTGAGGGTGTGCTGCACTATTGGAGTGTCAGTAATTGAGACCATGCTATACTGTTGGAGTGTCAGTAATTGAGGGTGTGCTGCACTAATGGAGTGTCAGTAATTGAGACCGTGCTGTACTGTTGGAGTATCAGTAATTGAGGATGCTGCTCTATTGGAGTGTCAGTAATTGAGGGTGTGCTGAATTATTGGAGGGTCAGTAATTGAGGGTGTGCTGCTCTATTGGAGTGTCAGTAATTGAGGGTGTGCTGAACTATTGCAGGGTCAGTAATTGAGGGTGTGCTGCACTATTGGTGTGTAAGTAATTGAGGGTGTGCTTCACTATTGGAGTTCAGTAATTGTGGCTGTGCTGCACTATTGGATAGTAGGTAATTGAGGCTGGTGCACTATTGGATAGTTAGTAATCGAGACTGTGCTGCACTGTTGTAGTGTCAGTAATTGAGGGTGTGCTGCACTACTGAGGGTCAGTAATTGAGGGTGTGGTGCACGATTGGACGGTCAGTAATTGAAGGTTTGCTGCACTATTGGAGGTTCAGTAATTGAGGGTTACCTTCAGTATTGAAGTGTCAGTAATTGATGCTGTGCTGTACTGTTGGAGTGTCATTAATTGAGGGAGTGCTGCACTATTGGAGGATCTGTAATTGAGGGTGTTCCACAATGTCGGAAGGTAAGTAATTGATGGTCTGATGCACTATTAGAGGGTCAGTGTTTGAGGGTGTGCTGCACTATTGGAGGATCAGTAAATGAGACTGTGCTGCATGATTGAAGAGTCATCAATTGAGGGTGTGCTGTGCTTTTGGAATGTCAGTGATTGAGGGGGTGCTGCACTAGAGGTGTGCAAGTAATTGAGGGTGTGCTGCACTACTGCAGGGTCAGTAATTCAGGGTCTGCTGCACTATAGGTGTGGCAGTGATTGAGGGTGTGCTGCACTATTGGAGGGTCATTGAGGGTGTGCTGGACTATTGAAAGGACAGTAATTCAGGGTGTTCTGCACTACATGGTATCAGTAATTGAGGGTGTGCTGCACTATTGGAGGGTCAGTAATTGAGGGTGTGCTGCACTATTCGAGTGTCAGTAATTGAGGGTGTGCTGCACGATTGGAGTGTCAGTAATTGAGGGTGTGCTGCACTATTGAGTGTCAGTAATTGAGGGGAGCTACCCTATTGCAGTGTCAGTAATTGACGGTATGCTGCACTATTGGAGGGTCAATAATTGGGGGTGTGCTGCACTATTGGAGTGTCAGTTATTGAGGGTGTACTGCACTATTGGAGTGTCAGTAATTTACAGTATTCTGCACAACTTGAGTGTCTGTAATTGAGGAGGTACTACACTATTGCAGTGTCAGTAATTGAGGGTGTGCTGCTTGATTGCAGTGTCAGTAATTGAGGGTATGCTGCACTATTGGAGTGTAAGTAATTGAGGGTGTGCTGCACTATTGGAGTGTCAGTAATTGAGGGTGTGCTGCATGATTGGAGAGTCAGTAATTGAGGGGGAGCTACACTATTGCAGTGTCAGTAATTGACGGTATGCTGCACTATTGGAGGGTCAATAATTGGGGGTGTGCTGCACTACTATAGAGCCCGCATTTGAGGGAAGTGCTGCACCCTACACCCCTCCCTACTTCTGTAACCTCCTCCAACCCCTACAACCCTCCGTATCTCTGTAACATCCTCCAGCCCCTACACCCTTCACTAACTCTGTAACCTCCTGCAGCCCCTACACCCCTCCCTATCTCTGTAACCTCCTCCAGCCCCTACGCCCCTCACTATCTCTGTAACCTGCTCCAACCCCTACACCCCTCCCTATCTTTGTAACCTCCTCCAGCCCTACACCCCTCCCTATCTCTGTAACCTCCTCCAGCCCCTACACCCCTCCCTATCTCTGTAACCTCCTCCAGCCCCTACGCCCCTCACTATCTCTGTAAACTGCTCCAACCCCTACACCCCTCCCTATCTTTGTAACCTCCTCCAGCCCTACACCCCTCCCTATCTCTGTAACCTCCTCCAGCCCCTACACCCCTCCCTATCTCTGTAACCACCTCCAGCCCTACACCCCTCCTTATCTCTGTAACACCCTCATTATATCTGTAACATCCTATCTCTGTAACCCCATCCAGTCCCTACAACAATCCCAATCTCTGTAACCTCCTCGGGCTCCTACACCTCTCCCTAAATCTGTAAACTCCTCCAGCCTTGCACCACCCCCTATCTCTGTAACGTCCTCCAGTCACTGCACCCCTCCCTACCTCTGTAACCTCCTCCAGCCCCTACACCCATCCCTATCTCAATAACATCCTCCAGCCCCTACACCCCTCCCTATCTTTGTAACCTCCTCCAGCCCCTAGAACCCTCCCTATCTCTGTAACTGTCTCCAGCCCCTACACCTCCCCCTATCTCTGTTACCACCTCCAGTCCCTACACTCCTCATAATCCTTGCAACCTCCTCCAACACCTACACACCTCCCTATCTCTGTAACCTCCTCCAGCCCTTACATCCTGCCCTATCTCTGTAACCTACTCCAGCCTATCACCGCTCCCTATCTCTGTAAGCTCCTCCAGCCCCTACACACCTCCCTATCTCTGTAACTTCATCCAGCCCCTACACCCCTCCCTATCTCTGTAACCTCCTCCAGCCCCTACACCCCTCCCTTTCTCTGTAAAATCGTCCAGCACCTACACCCTTCCCTATCTCTGTAACCTCCAACAGCCCCTACAACCCTCCCTATCTCTGTAACCTCCTCCAGCCCCTACACCCATCACTATCTCAATAACATCCTCCAGCCCCTTCAAACCTCCCTATCTCAGTATCTTCCTCCAGCCCCTACACCCCTCCATATCTCTGTCACCTCCTCATGCCCGTAAACCCCTCCCTAAATGTAAGCTCCTCCAGCCCTACACCACTCACTATCTCTATAACTCCCTCCCTATTTCTGTAACCTCCTCCAGCGCCTCCCCCCAACCCTATCTTTGTAACCACCTCCAGCCCCTACACCCCTCCCTATCTCAGTAACCTGCTCCGGCTCCTACACCCCTCCCTATCTCTGTAACTCCAGCCCTATCCCCGTAACCTCCTCCAGCCCTACACCCCTCATTATTTCTGGGACACCCGCCCTATCTCTGTAACCCCCTCCAGCCCCTACACCCCTCCCTATCTCTGTATCGCTCTCCAGCCTCTCACCGCTCCCTATCTCTGTAACTCCCGCCCTATCCCCGTAACCTCCTCCAGCCCTATACCCCTCCTTATCTCTGTAATACCCGCCTTATCCCCGTAACCTCCTCCAGCCCTACACCCCTCCTTATCTCTGTAATACCCGCCCTATCTCTGTAAGCCCCTGCAGTACCTACACCCCACCCTATCTCTGTAACCTCCTCCAGCCCCTACACCTCTCCCTATCTCTGCAAAAACCTCCGGCTCCTACACCCCTCCCTATCACTGTAACCACCTTCAACCCCAACACACCTCCCTATCTCTGTAACCTCCTCCAACCCCTACACACCTCCCTAACTCCTGAACCTCCTCCAGCCTCTACATCATCCCTATCTCTGTAACCTCTTCCAGCCCCAACAAACTCCCTAACTCTGTAGCCTCCTCCAGCCCCTACATCCCTCCCTAACTCTGTAACCTGCTCCAGCCCCTACACCCCTCCCAATCTCTGTAACCTCCTCCAGCCCCTACGCCGCTCCCTATCTCTGTAACCTGCTCCAACCCTTACACCCCTCCCTATCTCTGTAATCTCCTCCAATTCCTACACCGGTCCCTATCTCTGTAACCTCCTAAAGCCCCTACACCCCTCCATATCTCTGTAACCGCCGCCAGCATCTACACCCCTCCCTATCTCTGCAACCTCCTCATGCCCGTACACACCTCCCTATCTCTGTAACCTCCTCCAACCCCTACACACTTCCCTATATCTGTAACCTCCTGCAACCCCTACACAACTCCCTATTGCTGTAACCTCCTCCAGCCCCTACACCCCTCCCTAAATCTCTAACCTCCTCCAGACCCTACACCCCTCCCTATCTCTGTAACCTCCTCCAGCCCTACACCCCTCCTTATCTCTTTAACCTCCTCCAGCCCCTACACATCTCATTATCTCTGTAACTCCCTCCCTATCTCTGTAACTTCCTATCTCTGTAAACCCATCCAGACCCTACAATCCCTATCTCAGTAACCTCCTCCGGCTCCTACACCTTTCCCTAACTCTGTAACCTCCTCCAGCCTCTCACCCCTAACTACCTCTGTAAACTCATCCAGTCCCCACACCCCTCCCTATCTCTGTAACCTCCTCCAATCCCTACACCCCTCCCTATCTCTGTAACCTCCTCCAATCCCTACACTCCTCCCTATCTCTGTAACATCCTCCTGCTCAAACACCCCTCCCTAACTCTGTAACGCTTTCCAGCCTCTCACCCGTCGCTATCTCTGTAACTCCCTCCCTATCTCTGTAACCTCCTCCAGCACTACACCCCTCCCTATCTCTTGTAACCTCCTCCAGCCCCTACGCCCCTCCCTATCTCTGTAACCTGCTCCAATCCCTACAACCGTCAATATCTCTGTAAGCTTCGGCAGCCCCTACACCCCTCCCTATCTCTGGAACCTCCTCCAGCCCCTACACCCCTCCCTATCTCTGTAAACTCCTCCAGCCCCTACACTCCTCCCTATCTCTGTAACCTCCTCCAGCCCTACACCCCTCCTTATCTCTGTAACTTCCTCCCTATCACTGTAACTTCCTAACTCTGCAACTTCCTCCTTATCTCTGTAACCCCCTCCAGCCCCTACACCCCTCCCTTTCGCTGTAACGTCCTCCGGCTCCTAAACTCTCCTTAACTCTGTAACCTCCTCCAGCCTCTCACCCCTACCTATCTCTATAACAACCTCCAACCCCTACACCCCTCCCTATCTTTGTAACCTCCCCTGGCTCCTAATCCTCTCCCTGTCTCTGTAACCTCCTCCAGCCCCTACACCCCTCCCTATCTCTGTAACCTCCTACAGCCCCTACAACCCTCCGTATCTCTGTAAATTCCTCCCACCCCTACACCCCTCATATCTCTGCAACCTGCTCCAGCACCTACAACGCTCCCTATCTCTGTAACCTCCTCCAGCCACTAGGCCCCGCCCTATCTCTGTAACCTGCTCCAGCCTCTACACCCCTCCCTATCTCTGTAACCTCCACCAGCCCCTACGCCCCTCTCTATCTCTGTAACCTGCTCCAAACCCTACACCCCTCCCTATCTCTGTAAGCTCCTCCAGCCCCTACACCCCTCCCTATCTCTGTAACCTCCTCCAGTCCCTACACCCCTCCATAACTCTGTAACCCCCGACAGCATCTACACCCCTCCTTATCTCTGTAACTTCCTCATACCCGTACACCCCTCCCTATCTCTAACCTCATCCAGCCCCTTCACCTCTCCCTATCTCTGTAACCTCCTCCGGCTCCTACACCCCTCCCTATCTCTGGAACCTTCTCCAACCCATACACACCTCCCTATCTCTGTAACCTCCTCCAAACCCCTACAAACTTCCCTATATCTGTAACCTCCTCCAACCCCTACACCCCTCCCTATCTCTGTAACATCCTCCGGCCCCTATACCCCTCCATAACTCTGTAACCTCCTACAACTTCCCTAACTCTGTAGCCTCCTCCAGCCCTAACACCCCTCCCTAAATCTCAAACCTCCTCCAGCCCCTACATCCCTCCCTATCTCTGTAACCTCCTCCAGCCCCTACGCCCCTCCCTATCTCTGTAACCTTCGCCAGCCCGTACAGCCTTCCCAATGTCTGTAAACTCCTCCAACCCCTACACCGCTCCCTAACTCTGTACCCTCCTGCAGCCACTACACCCCTCCCTATCTCTGTAACTTCCTCCAGCCATGCACCCCTCCTTATCTCTGAAACTCCCTCCCTATCACTGTAACTTCCTATCTCTGTAACTCCATCCAGCCCCGACAACCCTCCCTATCTCAGTAACATCCTCCGGCTGCTACAACTCACCCTAACTGAGTAACATCCTCCCACTCTCACCCCCTCCCTATTTCTGTAAACTCAACCAATCCCTACACCCCTCCCTATCTCTGTAACCTCCTCCAATCCCTGCACCCCTCCATATCTCTGTAACCTCCTCCAGCTCCTACACCCCTCCCTATCTCTGTAACCTCCTCCAGCCCCTACACCCCTCCGTATCTCTATAACCTCCTCCAGCCTCTCACCCCTACCTATCTCTATAACCACCGACAACCCCTACACCACTCCCTATTTTTGTAACCTCCTCTGGCTCCTACTCATCTCCCTGTCTCTGTAACCTCCTCCAGTCCCTAGACCCCTACCTATCTCCGTAACCTCCTCCAACCCCTACACCCCTCTGCATCTCTGTAACCTTCTCCAGCCTCTCATCGCTCCCTATCTCAGTAAACTCCTCCAGCCCCTACAACCCTCCCTATCTCTGTAAATTCCTCCAGCCCCTACACCTCCGCCTATCTCTGTAGCATCTTCCCGCCCTACACTCATCCTTATCCTTGTAACCTCCTCCAAACCCTGCACACCTCCCTATCTCTGTAACATCCTCCAACCCCTACATACCGCCCGATCTCTGTAACCTCCTCCACCCTATCACTCCCCCATCTCTGTAACTCCCCCCCCATCTCTGTAACCTCCTCCAGCCTCTCACCGCTCCCTATCTCTGTATCCTCCTCCAGCCCCTACACACCTCCCTATCTCTGTAACCTCTTCCAGCCCCTACACACCTCCCTATCTCTGTAACCTCTTCCAGCCCCCACACCCCTCCCTGTCTGAGTAATCTCCTCCGGCTCCTACACCACTCCCTATCTCTGTAACCTCCTCCGGCCCCTACACCCCTCCCGATCTCTATAACCGCCTCCTACCCCTACACCCCTGCCTATCTCTGTAACTTCCTCCAGACCCTACACCCCTCCCTAACTCTGTAACCTACTCATGCCCGTAAACCCCTCACTATCTATAACCTCCTCCAGACGTACACCGTTTATTATCACTATAACTCCCTCACTTTCTCTGTAATACCCTCCAGCCTCTCCTTCCTCCCTATCTCTGTAACCTCCTTCAGCCCCTACAAACTTCACTAACTCTGTAACCTCCTCCAGACCCTACAACCTCCATATCTCTGTAACCTCCTCCAGCCCCTACACCCCTCCCTATATCTGTATCCTCCTCCAGCACCTACACCCCTCCCTATCTCTGTAACCTCCTCCAGCCCCTACACCCCTCCCTATCTCTGTAACATCCTCCAGCCCCTACACCCCTCCCTATCTCTGTAAACTCCTCCAGTCCCTACACCGCTCCCCATCTCTGTAACCTCCTAGAGCCCCTACACCCCTCCATAACTCTGTAACCCACGACAGCATCTACACCCCTCCCTATCTCTGTAATCTCCTCATGCCCGTACACACCTCCCTATCTCTAACCTCCTCCAGCCACTTCACCTCTCCCTATCTCTGTAACCTCCTCTGGCTCCTACACCACTCCCTATCTCTGTAACCTTCTCCAACACGTACACACCTCCCTATCTCTGTAACATCCTCCGGCCCCCTATACCCCTCTCTAACTCTGTAACATCCTCCAAACCCTACAAACTCCGTAACACTGTAACCTCCTCAAGCCCCTACACCCCTCCCTAAATCTCAAACCTCCTCCAGCCCCTACGCCCCTCCCTATCTCTGTAACATTCGCCAGCCCGTACACCCTTCCCTATCTCTGTAAACTCCTCCAGTCCCTACACCCCTCCCTAAATCTGTACCCTTCTGCAGCCACAACCCCCCTACCTATCTCTGTAACCTCCTCCAGCCATGCACCCCTCCTTATCTCTGTAACTCCCTCCCTATCTCTGTAACCTCCTCCAGCACTACACCCCTCCCTATCTCTTGTAACCTCCTCCAGCCCCTACGCCCCTCCCTATCTCTGTAACCTGCTCCAATCCCTACAACCGTCAATATCTCTGTAAGCTTCGGCAGCCCCTACACCCCTCCCTATCTCTGGAACCTCCTCCAGCCCCTACACCCCTCCCTATCTCTGTAAACTCCTCCAGCCCCTACACTCCTCCCTATCTCTGTAACCTCCTCCAGCCCTACACCCCTCCTTATCTCTGTAACTTCCTCCCTATCACTGTAACTTCCTAACTCTGCAACTTCCTCCTTATCTCTGTAACCCCCTCCAGCCCCTACACCCCTCCCTTTCGCTGTAACGTCCTCCGGCTCCTAAACTCTCCTTAACTCTGTAACCTCCTCCAGCCTCTCACCCCTACCTATCTCTATAACAACCTCCAACCCCTACACCCCTCCCTATCTTTGTAACCTCCCCTGGCTCCTAATCCTCTCCCTGTCTCTGTAACCTCCTCCAGCCCCTACACCCCTCCCTATCTCTGTAACCTCCTACAGCCCCTACAACCCTCCGTATCTCTGTAAATTCCTCCCACCCCTACACCCCTCATATCTCTGCAACCTGCTCCAGCACCTACAACGCTCCCTATCTCTGTAACCTCCTCCAGCCACTAGGCCCCGCCCTATCTCTGTAACCTGCTCCAGCCTCTACACCCCTCCCTATCTCTGTAACCTCCACCAGCCCCTACGCCCCTCTCTATCTCTGTAACCTGCTCCAAACCCTACACCCCTCCCTATCTCTGTAAGCTCCTCCAGCCCCTACACCCCTCCCTATCTCTGTAACCTCCTCCAGTCCCTACACCCCTCCATAACTCTGTAACCCCCGACAGCATCTACACCCCTCCTTATCTCTGTAACTTCCTCATACCCGTACACCCCTCCCTATCTCTAACCTCATCCAGCCCCTTCACCTCTCCCTATCTCTGTAACCTCCTCCGGCTCCTACACCCCTCCCTATCTCTGGAACCTTCTCCAACCCATACACACCTCCCTATCTCTGTAACCTCCTCCAAACCCCTACAAACTTCCCTATATCTGTAACCTCCTCCAACCCCTACACCCCTCCCTATCTCTGTAACATCCTCCGGCCCCGATACCCCTCCATAACTCTGTAACCTCCTACAACTTCCCTAACTCTGTAGCCTCCTCCAGCCCTAACACCCCTCCCTAAATCTCAAACCTCCTCCAGCCCCTACATCCCTCCCTATCTCTGTAACCTCCTCCAGCCCCTACGCCCCTCCCTATCTTTGTAACCTTCGCCAGCCCGTACAGCCTTCCCAATGTCTGTAAACTCCTCCAACCCCTACACCCCTCCCTAACTCTGTACCCTCCTGCAGCCACTACACCCCTCCCTATCTCTGTAACTTCCTCCAGCCATGCACCCCTCCTTATCTCTGAAACTCCCTCCCTATCACTGTAACTTCCTATCTCTGTAACTCCATCCAGCCCCGACAACCCTCCCTATCTCATTAACATCCTCCGGCTGCTACAACTCTCCCTAACTGAGTAACATCCTCCCACTCTCACCCCCTCCCTATTTCTGTAAACTCAACCAATCCCTACACCCCTCCCTATCTCTGTAACCTCCTCCAATCCCTGCACCCCTCCATATCTCTGTAACCTCCTCCAGCTCCTACACCCCTCCCTATCTCTGTAACCTCCTCCAGCCCCTACACCCCTCCGTATCTCTATAACCTCCTCCAGCCTCTCACCCCTACCTATCTCTATAACCACCGACAACCCCTACACCACTCCCTATTTTTGTAACCTCCTCTGGCTCCTACTCATCTCCCTGTCTCTGTAACCTCCTCCAGTCCCTAGACCCCTACCTATCTCCGTAACCTCCTCCAACCCCTACACCCCTCTGCATCTCTGTAACCTTCTCCAGCCTCTCATCGCTCCCTATCTCAGTAAACTCCTCCAGCCCCTACAACCCTCCCTATCTCTGTAACTTCCTCCAGCCCCTACACCTCCGCCTATCTCTGTAGCATCTTCCCGCCCTACACTCATCCTTATCCTTGTAACCTCCTCCAAACCCTGCACACCTCCCTATCTCTGTAACATCCTCCAACCCCTACATACCGCCCGATCTCTGTAACCTCCTCCACCCTATCACTCCCCCATCTCTGTAACTCCCCCCCCATCTCTGTAACCTCCTCCAGCCTCTCACCCCTCCCTATCTCTGTAACCTCCTCCAGCCCCTACACCCCTCCCTATCTCTGTAACATCCTCCAGCCCCTACACCCCTCCCTATCTCTGTAAACTCCTCCAGTCCCTACACCGCTCCCCATCTCTGTAACCTCCTAGAGCCCCTACACCCCTCCATAACTCTGTAACCCACGACAGCATCTACACCCCTCCCTATCTCTGTAATCTCCTCATGCCCGTACACACCTCCCTATCTCTAACCTCCTCCAGCCACTTCACCTCTCCCTATCTCTGTAACCTCCTCTGGCTCCTACACCACTCCCTATCTCTGTAACCTTCTCCAACACGTACACACCTCCCTATCTCTGTAACATCCTCCGGCCCCTACACACCTCCCTAACTCCTTAACCTCCTCCAGCCCCTACATCATCCCTATCTCTGTAACCTCCTCCAGCCCCAACAACCTCCCTAACTCTGTAGCCTCCTCCAGCCCCTACATCCCTCCCTAACTCTGTAACCTGCTCCAGCCCCTACACCCCTCCCAATCTCTGTAACCTCCTCCAGCCCCTACGCCGCTCCCTATCTCTGTAACCTGCTCCAACCCTTACACCCCTCCCTATCTCTGTAATCTCCTCCAATTCCTACACCGGTCCCTATCTCTGTAACCTCCTAAAGCCCCTACACCCCTCCATATCTCTGTAACCGCCGCCAGCATCTACACCCCTCCCTATCTCTGCAACCTCCTCATGCCCGTACACACCTCCCTATCTCTGTAACCTCCTCCAACCCCTACACACTTCCCTATATCTGTAACCTCCTGCAACCCCTACACAACTCCCTATTGCTGTAACCTCCTCCAGCCCCTACACCCCTCCCTAAATCTCTAACCTCCTCCAGACCCTACACACCTCCCTATCTCTGTAACCTCCTCCAGCCCTACACCCCTCCTTATCTCTTTAACCTCCTCCAGCCCCACACATCTCATTATCTCTGTAACTCCCTCCCTATCTCTGTAACTTCCTATCTCTGTAAACCCATCCAGACCCTACAATCCCTATCTCAGTAACCTCCTCCGGCTCCTACACCTTTCCCTAACTCTGTAACCTCCTCCAGCCTCTCACCCCTAACTACCTCTGTAAACTCATCCAGTCCCCACACCCCTCCCTATCTCTGTAACCTCCTCCAATCCCTACACCCCTCCCTATCTCTGTAACCTCCTCCAATCCCTACACTCCTCCCTATCTCTGTAACATCCTCCTGCTCAAACACCCCTCCCTATCTCTGTAACGCTTTCCAGCCTCTCACCCGTCGTTATCTCTGTAACTCCCTCCCTATCTCTGTAACCTCCTCCAGCACTACACCCCTCCCTATCTCTTGTAACCTCCTCCAGCCCCTACGCCCCTCCCTATCTCTGTAACCTGCTCCAATCCCTACAACCGTCAATATCTCTGTAAGCTTCGGCAGCCCCTACACCCCTCCCTATCTCTGGAACCTCCTCCAGCCCCTACACCCCTCCCTATCTCTGTAAACTCCTCCAGCCCCTACACTCCTCCCTATCTCTGTAACCTCCTCCAGCCCTACACCCCTCCTTATCTCTGTAACTTCCTCCCTATCACTGTAACTTCCTAACTCTGCAACTTCCTCCTTATCTCTGTAACCCCCTCCAGCCCCTACACCCCTCCCTTTCGCTGTAACGTCCTCCGGCTCCTAAACTCTCCTTAACTCTGTAACCTCCTCCAGCCTCTCACCCCTACCTATCTCTATAACAACCTCCAACCCCTACACCCCTCCCTATCTTTGTAACCTCCCCTGGCTCCTAATCCTCTCCCTGTCTCTGTAACCTCCTCCAGCCCCTACACCCCTCCCTATCTCTGTAACCTCCTACAGCCCCTACAACCCTCCGTATCTCTGTAAATTCCTCCCACCCCTACACCCCTCATATCTCTGCAACCTGCTCCAGCACCTACAACGCTCCCTATCTCTGTAACCTCCTCCAGCCACTAGGCCCCGCCCTATCTCTGTAACCTGCTCCAGCCTCTACACCCCTCCCTATCTCTGTAACCTCCACCAGCCCCTACGCCCCTCTCTATCTCTGTAACCTGCTCCAAACCCTACACCCCTCCCTATCTCTGTAAGCTCCTCCAGCCCCTACACCCCTCCCTATCTCTGTAACCTCCTCCAGTCCCTACACCCCTCCATAACTCTGTAACCCCCGACAGCATCTACACCCCTCCTTATCTCTGTAACTTCCTCATACCCGTACACCCCTCCCTATCTCTAACCTCATCCAGCCCCTTCACCTCTCCCTATCTCTGTAACCTCCTCCGGCTCCTACACCCCTCCCTATCTCTGGAACCTTCTCCAACCCATACACACCTCCCTATCTCTGTAACCTCCTCCAAACCCCTACAAACTTCCCTATATCTGTAACCTCCTCCAACCCCTACACCCCTCCCTATCTCTGTAACATCCTCCGGCCCCTATACCCCTCCATAACTCTGTAACCTCCTACAACTTCCCTAACTCTGTAGCCTCCTCCAGCCCTAACACCCCTCCCTAAATCTCAAACCTCCTCCAGCCCCTACATCCCTCCCTATCTCTGTAACCTCCTCCAGCCCCTACGCCCCTCCCTATCTTTGTAACCTTCGCCAGCCCGTACAGCCTTCCCAATGTCTGTAAACTCCTCCAACCCCTACACCCCTCCCTAACTCTGTACCCTCCTGCAGCCACTACACCCCTCCCTATCTCTGTAACTTCCTCCAGCCATGCACCCCTCCTTATCTCTGAAACTCCCTCCCTATCACTGTAACTTCCTATCTCTGTAACTCCATCCAGCCCCGACAACCCTCCCTATCTCAGTAACATCCTCCGGCTGCTACAACTCTCCCTAACTGAGTAACATCCTCCCACTCTCACCCCCTCCCTATTTCTGTAAACTCAACCAATCCCTACACCCCTCCCTATCTCTGTAACCTCCTCCAATCCCTGCACCCCTCCATATCTCTGTAACCTCCTCCAGCTCCTACACCCCTCCCTATCTCTGTAACCTCCTCCAGCCGCTACACCCCTCCGTATCTCTATAACCTCCTCCAGCCTCTCACCCCTACCTATCTCTATAACCACCGACAACCCCTACACCACTCCCTATTTTTGTAACCTCCTCTGGCTCCTACTCATCTCCCTGTCTCTGTAACCTCCTCCAGTCCCTAGACCCCTACCTATCTCCGTAACCTCCTCCAACCCCTACACCCCTCTGCATCTCTGTAACCTTCTCCAGCCTCTCATCGCTCCCTATCTCAGTAAACTCCTCCAGCCCCTACAACCCTCCCTATCTCTGTAAATTCCTCCAGCCCCTACACCTCCGCCTATCTCTGTAGCATCTTCCCGCCCTACACTCATCCTTATCCTTGTAACCTCCTCCAAACCCTGCACACCTCCCTATCTCTGTAACATCCTCCAACCCCTACATACCGCCCGATCTCTGTAACCTCCTCCACCCTATCACTCCCCCATCTCTGTAACTCCCCCCCCATCTCTGTAACCTCCTCCAGCCTCTCACCGCTCCCTATCTCTGTATCCTCCTCCAGCCCCTACACACCTCCCTATCTCTGTAACCTCTTCCAGCCCCTACACACCTCCCTATCTCTGTAACCTCTTCCAGCCCCCACACCCCTCCCTGTCTGAGTAATCTCCTCCGGCTCCTACACCACTCCCTATCTCTGTAACCTCCTCCGGCCCCTACACCCCTCCCGATCTCTATAACCGCCTCCTACCCCTACACCCCTGCCTATCTCTGTAACTTCCTCCAGACCCTACACCCCTCCCTAACTCTGTAACCTACTCATGCCCGTAAACCCCTCACTATCTATAACCTCCTCCAGACGTACACCGCTTATTATCACTATAACTCCCTCACTTTCTCTGTAATACCCTCCAGCCTCTCATTCCTCCCTATCTCTGTAACCTCCTTCAGCCCCTACAAACTTCACTAACTCTGTAACCTCCTCCAGACCCTACAACCTCCATATCTCTGTAACCTCCTCCAGCCCCTACACCCCTCCCTATATCTGTATCCTCCTCCAGCACCTACACCCCTCCCTATCTCTGTAACCTCCTCCAGCCCCTACACCCCTCCCTATCTCTGTAACATCCTCCAGCCCCTACACCCCTCCCTATCTCTGTAAACTCCTCCAGTCCCTACACCGCTCCCCATCTCTGTAACCTCCTAGAGCCCCTACACCCCTCCATAACTCTGTAACCCACGACAGCATCTACACCCCTCCCTATCTCTGTAATCTCCTCATGCCCGTACACACCTCCCTATCTCTAACCTCCTCCAGCCACTTCACCTCTCCCTATCTCTGTAACCTCCTCTGGCTCCTACACCACTCCCTATCTCTGTAACCTTCTCCAACACGTACACACCTCCCTATCTCTGTAACATCCTCCGGCCCCTATACCCCTCTCTAACTCTGTAACATCCTCCAAACCCTACAAACTCCGTAACACTGTAACCTCCTCAAGCCCCTACACCCCTCCCTAAATCTCAAACCTCCTCCAGCCCCTACGCCCCTCCCTATCTCTGTAACATTCGCCAGCCCGTACACCCTTCCCTATCTCTGTAAACTCCTCCAGTCCCTACACCCCTCCCTAAATCTGTACCCTTCTGCAGCCACAACCCCCCTACCTATCTCTATAACCTCCTCCAGCCATGCACCCCTCCTTATCTCTGTAACTCCCTCCCTATCTCTGTAACCTCCTCCAGCACTACACCCCTCCCTATCTCTTGTAACCTCCTCCAGCCCCTACGCCCCTCCCTATCTCTGTAACCTGCTCCAATCCCTACAACCGTCAATATCTCTGTAAGCTTCGGCAGCCCCTACACCCCTCCCTATCTCTGGAACCTCCTCCAGCCCCTACACCCCTCCCTATCTCTGTAAACTCCTCCAGCCCCTACACTCCTCCCTATCTCTGTAACCTCCTCCAGCCCTACACCCCTCCTTATCTCTGTAACTTCCTCCCTATCACTGTAACTTCCTAACTCTGCAACTTCCTCCTTATCTCTGTAACCCCCTCCAGCCCCTACACCCCTCCCTTTCGCTGTAACGTCCTCCGGCTCCTAAACTCTCCTTAACTCTGTAACCTCCTCCAGCCTCTCACCCCTACCTATCTCTATAACAACCTCCAACCCCTACACCCCTCCCTATCTTTGTAACCTCCCCTGGCTCCTAATCCTCTCCCTGTCTCTGTAACCTCCTCCAGCCCCTACACCCCTCCCTATCTCTGTAACCTCCTACAGCCCCTACAACCCTCCGTATCTCTGTAAATTCCTCCCACCCCTACACCCCTCATATCTCTGCAACCTGCTCCAGCACCTACAACGCTCCCTATCTCTGTAAAATCCTCCAGCCACTAGGCCCCGCCCTATCTCTGTAACCTGCTCCAGCCTCTACACCCCTCCCTATCTCTGTAACCTCCACCAGCCCCTACGCCCCTCTCTATCTCTGTAACCTGCTCCAAACCCTACACCCCTCCCTATCTCTGTAAGCTCCTCCAGCCCCTACACCCCTCCCTATCTCTGTAACCTCCTCCAGTCCCTACACCCCTCCATAACTCTGTAACCCCCGACAGCATCTACACCCCTCCTTATCTCTGTAACTTCCTCATACCCGTACACCCCTCCCTATCTCTAACCTCATCCAGCCCCTTCACCTCTCCCTATCTCTGTAACATCCTCCGGCTCCTACACCCCTCCCTATCTCTGGAACCTTCTCCAATCCATACACACCTCCCTATCTCTGTAACCTCCTCCAAACCCCTACAAACTTCCCTATATCTGTAACCTCCTCCAACCCCTACACCCCTCCCTATCTCTGTAACATCCTCCGGCCCCTATACCCCTCCATAACTCTGTAACCTCCTACAACTTCCCTAACTCTGTAGCCTCCTCCAGCCCCTACACCCCTCCCTAAATCTCAAATCTCCTCCAGCCCCTACATCCCTCCCTATCTCTGTAACCTCCTCCAGCCCCTACACCCCTCCCTATCTCTGTAACATCCTCCAGCCCCTACGCCCCTCCCTATCTCTGTAAACTCCTCCAGTCCCTACACCGCTCCCCATCTCTGTAACCTCCTAGAGCCCCTACACCCCTCCATAACTCTGTAACCCACGACAGCATCTACACCCCTCCCTATCTCTGTAATCTCCTCATGCCCGTACACACCTCCCTATCTCTAACCTCCTCCAGCCACTTCACCTCTCCCTATCTCTGTAACCTCCTCTGGCTCCTACACCACTCCCTATCTCTGTAAACTTCTCCAACACGTACACACCTCCCTATCTCTGTAACATCCTCCGGCCCCTACACACCTCCCTAACTCCTTAACCTCCTCCAGCCCCTACATCATCCCTATCTCTGTAACCTCCTCCAGCCCCAACAACCTCCCTAACTCTGTAGCCTCCTCCAGCCCCTACATCCCTCCCTAACTCTGTAACCTGCTCCAGCCCCTACACCCCTCCCAATCTCTGTAACCTCCTCCAGCCCCTACGCCGCTCCCTATCTCTGTAACCTGCTCCAACCCTTACACCCCTCCCTATCTCTGTAATCTCCTCCAATTCCTACACCGGTCCCTATCTCTGTAACCTCCTAAAGCCCCTACACCCCTCCATATCTCTGTAACCGCCGCCAGCATCTACACCCCTCCCTATCTCTGCAACCTCCTCATGCCCGTACACACCTCCCTATCTCTGTAACCTCCTCCAACCCCTACACACTTCCCTATATCTGTAACCTCCTGCAACCCCTACACAACTCCCTATTGCTGTAACCTCCTCCAGCCCCTACACCCCTCCCTAAATCTCTAACCTCCTCCAGACCCTACACCCCTCCCTATCTCTGTAACCTCCTCCAGCCCTACACCCCTCCTTATCTCTTTAACCTCCTCCAGCCCCTACACATCTCATTATCTCTGTAACTCCCTCCCTATCTCTGTAACTTCCTATCTCTGTAAACCCATCCAGACCCTACAATCCCTATCTCAGTAACCTCCTCCGGCTCCTACACCTTTCCCTAACTCTGTAACCTCCTCCAGCCTCTCACCCCTAACTACCTCTGTAAACTCATCCAGTCCCCACACCCCTCCCTATCTCTGTAACCTCCTCCAATCCCTACACCCCTCCCTATCTCTGTAACCTCCTCCAATCCCTACACTCCTCCCTATCTCTGTAACATCCTCCTGCTCAAACACCCCTCCCTATCTCTGTAACGCTTTCCAGCCTCTCACCCGTCGCTATCTCTGTAACTCCCTCCCTATCTCTGTAACCTCCTCCAGCACTACACCCCTCCCTATCTCTTGTAACCTCCTCCAGCCCCTACGCCCCTCCCTATCTCTGTAACCTGCTCCAATCCCTACAACCGTCAATATCTCTGTAAGCTTCGGCAGCCCCTACACCCCTCCCTATCTCTGGAACCTCCTCCAGCCCCTACACCCCTCCCTATCTCTGTAAACTCCTCCAGCCCCTACACTCCTCCCTATCTCTGTAACCTCCTCCAGCCCTACACCCCTCCTTATCTCTGTAACTTCCTCCCTATCACTGTAACTTCCTAACTCTGCAACTTCCTCCTTATCTCTGTAACCCCCTCCAGCCCCTACACCCCTCCCTTTCGCTGTAACGTCCTCCGGCTCCTAAACTCTCCTTAACTCTGTAACCTCCTCCAGCCTCTCACCCCTACCTATCTCTATAACAACCTCCAACCCCTACACCCCTCCCTATCTTTGTAACCTCCCCTGGCTCCTAATCCTCTCCCTGTCTCTGTAACCTCCTCCAGCCCCTACACCCCTCCCTATCTCTGTAACCTCCTACAGCCCCTACAACCCTCCGTATCTCTGTAAATTCCTCCCACCACTACACCCCTCATATCTCTGCAACCTGCTCCAGCACCTACAACGCTCCCTATCTCTGTAACCTCCTCCAGCCACTAGGCCCCGCCCTATCTCTGCAACCTGCTCCAGCCTCTACACCCCTCCCTATCTCTGTAACCTCCACCAGCCCCTACGCCCCTCTCTATCTCTGTAACCTGCTCCAAACCCTACACCCCTCCCTATCTCTGTAAGCTCCTCCAGCCCCTACACCCCTCCCTATCTCTGTAACCTCCTCCAGTCCCTACACCCCTCCATAACTCTGTAACCCCCGAAAGCATCTACACCCCTCCTTATCTCTGTAACTTCCTCATACCCGTACACCCCTCCCTATCTCTAACCTCATCCAGCCCCTTCACCTCTCCCTATCTCTGTAACCTCCTCCGGCTCCTACACCCCTCCCTATCTCTGGAACCTTCTCCAACCCATACACACCTCCCTATCTCTGTAACCTCCTCCAAACCCCTACAAACTTCCCTATATCTGTAACCTCCTCCAACCCCTACACCCCTCCCTATCTCTGTAACATCCTCCGGCCCCTATACCCCTCCATAACTCTGTAACCTCCTACAACTTCCCTAACTCTGTAGCCTCCTCCAGCCCTAACACCCCTCCCTAAATCTCAAACCACCTCCAGCCCCTACATCCCTCCCTATCTCTGTAACCTCCTCCAGCCCCTACGCCCCTCCCTATCTTTGTAACCTTCGCCAGCCCGTACAGCCTTCCCAATGTCTGTAAACTCCTCCAACCCCTACACCCCTCCCTAACTCTGTACCCTCCTGCAGCCACTACACCCCTCCCTATCTCTGTAACTTCCTCCAGCCATGCACCCCTCCTTATCTCTGAAACTCCCTCCCTATCACTGTAACTTCCTATCTCTGTAACTCCATCCAGCCCCGACAACCCTCCCTATCTCAGTAACATCCTCCGGCTGCTACAACTCACCCTAACTGAGTAACATCCTCCCACTCTCACCCCCTCCCTATTTCTGTAAACTCAACCAATCCCTACACCCCTCCCTATCTCTGTAACCTCCTCCAATCCCTGCACCCCTCCATATCTCTGTAACCTCCTCCAGCTCCTACACCCCTCCCTATCTCTGTAACCTCCTCCAGCCCCTACACCCCTCCGTATCCCTATAACCTCCTCCAGCCTCTCACCCCTACCTATCTCTATAACCACCGACAACCCCTACACCACTCCCTATTTTTGTAACCTCCTCTGGCTCCTACTCATCTCCCTGTCTCTGTAACCTCCTCCAGTCCCTAGACCCCTACCTATCTCCGTAACCTCCTCCAACCCCTACACCCCTCTGCATCTCTGTAACCTTCTCCAGCCTCTCATCGCTCCCTATCTCAGTAAACTCCTCCAGCCCCTACAACCCTCCCTATCTCTGTAACTTCCTCCAGCCCCTACACCTCCGCCTATCTCTGTAGCATCTTCCCGCCCTACACTCATCCTTATCCTTGTAACCTCCTCCAAACCCTGCACACCTCCCTATCTCTGTAACATCCTCCAACCCCTACATACCGCCCGATCTCTGTAACCTCCTCCACCCTATCACTCCCCCATCTCTGTAACTCCCCCCCCATCTCTGTAACCTCCTCCAGCCTCTCACCGCTCCCTATCTCTGTATCCTCCTCCAGCCCCTACACACCTCCCTATCTCTGTAACCTCTTCCAGCCCCTACACACCTCCCTATCTCTGTAACCTCTTCCAGCCCCCACACCCCTCCCTGTCTGAGTAATCTCCTCCGGCTCCTACACCACTCCCTATCTCTGTAACCTCCTCCGGCCCCTACACCCCTCCCGATCTCTATAACCGCCTCCTACCCCTACACCCCTGCCTATCTCTGTAACTTCCTCCAGACCCTACACCCCTCCCTAACTCTGTAACCTACTCATGCCCGTAAACCCCTCACTATCTATAACCTCCTCCAGACGTACACCGCTTATTATCACTATAACTCCCTCACTTTCTCTGTAATACCCTCCAGCCTCTCATTCCTCCCTATCTCTGTAACCTCCTTCAGCCCCTACAAACTTCACTAACTCTGTAACCTCCTCCAGACCCTACAACCTCCATATCTCTGTAACCTCCTCCAGCCCCTACACCCCTCCCTATATCTGTATCCTCCTCCAGCACCTACACCCCTCCCTATCTCTGTAACATCCTCCAGCCCCTACACCCCTCCCTATCTCTGTAAACTCCTCCAGTCCCTACACCGCTCCCCATCTCTGTAACCTCCTAGAGCCCCTACACCCCTCCATAACTCTGTAACCCACGACAGCATCTACACCCCTCCCTATCTCTGTAATCTCCTCATGCCCGTACACACCTCCCTATCTCTAACCTCCTCCAGCCACTTCACCTCTCCCTATCTCTGTAACCTCCTCTGGCTCCTACACCACTCCCTATCTCTGTAACCTTCTCCAACACGTACACACCTCCCTATCTCTGTAACATCCTCCGGCCCCTATACCCCTCTCTAACTCTGTAACATCCTCCAAACCCTACAAACTCCGTAACACTGTAACCTCCTCAAGCCCCTACACCCCTCCCTAAATCTCAAACCTCCTCCAGCCCCTACGCCCCTCCCTATCTCTGTAACATTCGCCAGCCCGTACACCCTTCCCTATCTCTGTAAACTCCTCCAGTCCCTACACCCCTCCCTAAATCTGTACCCTTCTGCAGCCACAACCCCCCTACCTATCTCTATAACCTCCTCCAGCCATGCACCCCTCCTTATCTCTGTAACTCCCTCCCTATCTCTGTAACCTCCTCCAGCACTACACCCCTCCCTATCTCTTGTAACCTCCTCCAGCCCCTACGCCCCTCCCTATCTCTGTAACCTGCTCCAATCCCTACAACCGTCAATATCTCTGTAAGCTTCGGCAGCCCCTACACCCCTCCCTATCTCTGGAACCTCCTCCAGCCCCTACACCCCTCCCTATCTCTGTAAACTCCTCCAGCCCCTACACTCCTCCCTATCTCTGTAACCTCCTCCAGCCCTACACCCCTCCTTATCTCTGTAACTTCCTCCCTATCACTGTAACTTCCTAACTCTGCAACTTCCTCCTTATCTCTGTAACCCCCTCCAGCCCCTACACCCCTCCCTTTCGCTGTAACGTCCTCCGGCTCCTAAACTCTCCTTAACTCTGTAACCTCCTCCAGCCTCTCACCCCTACCTATCTCTATAACAACCTCCAACCCCTACACCCCTCCCTATCTTTGTAACCTCCCCTGGCTCCTAATCCTCTCCCTGTCTCTGTAACCTCCTCCAGCCCCTACACCCCTCCCTATCTCTGTAACCTCCTACAGCCCCTACAACCCTCCGTATCTCTGTAAATTCCTCCACCCCTACACCCCTCATATCTCTGCAACCTGCTCCAGCACCTACAACGCTCCCTATCTCTGTAACCTCCTCCAGCCACTAGGCCCCGCCCTATCTCTGTAACCTGCTCCAGCCTCTACACCCCTCCCTATCTCTGTAACCTCCACCAGCCCCTACGCCCCTCTCTATCTCTGTAACCTGCTCCAAACCCTACACCCCTCCCTATCTCTGTAAGCTCCTCCAGCCCCTACACCCCTCCCTATCTCTGTAACCTCCTCCAGTCCCTACACCCCTCCATAACTCTGTAACCCCCGAAAGCATCTACACCCCTCCTTATCTCTGTAACTTCCTCATACCCGTACACCCCTCCCTATCTCTAACCTCATCCAGCCCTTCACCTCTCCCTATCTCTGTAACCTCCTCCGGCTCCTACACCCCTCCCTATCTCTGGAACCTTCTCCAACCCATACACACCTCCCTATCCCTGTAACCTCCTCCAAACCCCTACAAACTTCCCTATATCTGTAACCTCCTCCAACCCCTACACCCCTCCCTATCTCTGTAACATCCTCCGGCCCCTATACCCCTCCATAACTCTGTAACCTCCTACAACTTCCCTAACTCTGTAGCCTCCTCCAGCCCTAACACCCCTCCCTAAATCTCAAACCTCCTCCAGCCCCTACATCCCTCCCTATCTCTGTAACCTCCTCCAGCCCCTACGCCCCTCCCTATCTTTGTAACCTTCGCCAGCCCGTACAGCCTTCCCAATGTCTGTAAACTCCTCCAACCCCTACACCCCTCCCTAACTCTGTACCCTCCTGCAGCCACTACACCCCTCCCTATCTCTGTAACTTCCTCCAGCCATGCACCCCTCCTTATCTCTGAAACTCCCTCCCTATCACTGTAACTTCCTATCTCTGTAACTCCATCCAGCCCCGACAACCCTCCCTATCTCAGTAACATCCTCCGGCTGCTACAACTCACCCTAACTGAGTAACATCCTCCCACTCTCACCCCCTCCCTATTTCTGTAAACTCAACCAATCCCTACACCCCTCCCTATCTCTGTAACCTCCTCCAATCCCTGCACCCCTCCATATCTCTGTAACCTCCTCCAGCTCCTACACCCCTCCCTATCTCTGTAACCTCCTCCAGCCCCTACACCCCTCCGTATCCCTATAACCTCCTCCAGCCTCTCACCCCTACCTATCTCTATAACCACCGACAACCCCTACACCACTCCCTATTTTTGTAACCTCCTCTGGCTCCTACTCATCTCCCTGTCTCTGTAACCTCCTCCAGTCCCTAGACCCCTACCTATCTCCGTAACCTCCTCCAACCCCTACACCCCTCTGCATCTCTGTAACCTTCTCCAGCCTCTCATCGCTCCCTATCTCAGTAAACTCCTCCAGCCCCTACAACCCTCCCTATCTCTGTAACTTCCTCCAGCCCCTACACCTCCGCCTATCTCTGTAGCATCTTCCCGCCCTACACTCATCCTTATCCTTGTAACCTCCTCCAAACCCTGCACACCTCCCTATCTCTGTAACATCCTCCAACCCCTACATACCGCCCGATCTCTGTAACCTCCTCCACCCTATCACTCCCCCATCTCTGTAACTCCCCCCCCATCTCTGTAACCTCCTCCAGCCTCTCACCGCTCCCTATCTCTGTATCCTCCTCCAGCCCCTACACACCTCCCTATCTCTGTAACCTCTTCCAGCCCCTACACACCTCCCTATCTCTGTAACCTCTTCCAGCCCCCACACCCCTCCCTGTCTGAGTAATCTCCTCCGGCTCCTACACCACTCCCTATCTCTGTAACCTCCTCCGGCCCCTACACCCCTCCCGATCTCTATAACCGCCTCCTACCCCTACACCCCTGCCTATCTCTGTAACTTCCTCCAGACCCTACACCCCTCCCTAACTCTGTAACCTACTCATGCCCGTAAACCCCTCACTATCTATAACCTCCTCCAGACGTACACCGCTTATTATCACTATAACTCCCTCACTTTCTCTGTAATACCCTCCAGCCTCTCATTCCTCCCTATCTCTGTAACCTCCTTCAGCCCCTACAAACTTCACTAACTCTGTAACCTCCTCCAGACCCTACAACCTCCATATCTCTGTAACCTCCTCCAGACCCTACACCCCTCCCTATATCTGTATCCTCCTCCAGCACCTACACCCCTCCCTATCTCTGTAACCTCCTCCAGCCCCTACACCCCTCCCTATCTCTGTAACATCCTCCAGCCCCTACACCCCTCCCTATCTCTGTAAACTCCTCCAGTCCCTACACCGCTCCCCATCTCTGTAACCTCCTAGAGCCCCTACACCCCTCCATAACTCTGTAACCCACGACAGCATCTACACCCCTCCCTATCTCTGTAATCTCCTCATGCCCGTACACACCTCCCTATCTCTAACCTCCTCCAGCCACTTCACCTCTCCCTATCTCTGTAACCTCCTCTGGCTCCTACACCACTCCCTATCTCTGTAACCTTCTCCAACACGTACACACCTCCCTATCTCTGTAACATCCTCCGGCCCCTATACCCCTCTCTAACTCTGTAACATCCTCCAAACCCTACAAACTCCGTAACACTGTAACCTCCTCAAGCCCCTACACCCCTCCCTAAATCTCAAACCTCCTCCAGACCCTACGCCCCTCCCTATCTCTGTAACATTCGCCAGCCCGTACACCCTTCCCTATCTCTGTAAACTCCTCCAGTCCCTACACCCCTCCCTAAATCTGTACCCTTCTGCAGCCACAACCCCCCTACCTATCTCTATAACCTCCTCCAGCCATGCACCCCTCCTTATCTCTGTAACTCCCTCCCTATCTCTGTAACCTCCTCCAGCACTACACCCCTCCCTATCTCTTGTAACCTCCTCCAGCCCCTACGCCCCTCCCTATCTCTGTAACCTGCTCCAATCCCTACAACCGTCAATATCTCTGTAAGCTTCGGCAGCCCCTACACCCCTCCCTATCTCTGGAACCTCCTCCAGCCCCTACACCCCTCCCTATCTCTGTAAACTCCTCCAGCCCCTACACTCCTCCCTATCTCTGTAACCTCCTCCAGCCCTACACCCCTCCTTATCTCTGTAACTTCCTCCCTATCACTGTAACTTCCTAACTCTGCAACTTCCTCCTTATCTCTGTAACCCCCTCCAGCCCCTACACCCCTCCCTTTCGCTGTAACGTCCTCCGGCTCCTAAACTCTCCTTAACTCTGTAACCTCCTCCAGCCTCTCACCCCTACCTATCTCTATAACAACCTCCAACCACTACACCCCTCCCTATCTTTGTAACCTCCCCTGGCTCCTAATCCTCTCCCTGTCTCTGTAACCTCCTCCAGCCCCTACACCCCTCCCTATCTCTGTAACCTCCTACAGCCCCTACAACCCTCCGTATCTCTGTAAATTCCTCCCACCCCTACACCCCTCATATCTCTGCAACCTGCTCCAGCACCTACAACGCTCCCTATCTCTGTAAAATCCTCCAGCCACTAGGCCCCGCCCTATCTCTGTAACCTGCTCCAGCCTCTACACCCCTCCCTATCTCTGTAACCTCCACCAGCCCCTACGCCCCTCTCTATCTCTGTAACCTGCTCCAAACCCTACACCCCTCCCTATCTCTGTAAGCTCCTCCAGCCCCTACACCCCTCCCTATCTCTGTAACCTCCTCCAGTCCCTACACCCCTCCATAACTCTGTAACCCCCGACAGTATCTACACCCCTCCTTATCTCTGTAACTTCCTCATACCCGTACACCCCTCCCTATCTCTAACCTCATCCAGCCCCTTCACCTCTCCCTATCTCTGTAACCTCCTCCGGCTCCTACACCCCTCCCTATCTCTGGAACCTTCTCCAACCCATACACACCTCCCTATCTCTGTAACCTCCTCCAAACCCCTACAAACTTCCCTATATCTGTAACCTCCTCCAACCCCTACACCCCTCCCTATCTCTGTAACATCCTCCGGCCCCTATACCCCTCCATAACTCTGTAACCTCCTACAACTTCCCTAACTCTGTAGCCTCCTCCAGCCCTAACACCCCTCCCTAAATCTCAAACCACCTCCAGCCCCTACATCCCTCCCTATCTCTGTAACCTCCTCCAGCCCCTACGCCCCTCCCTATCTTTGTAACCTTCGCCAGCCCGTACAGCCTTCCCAATGTCTGTAAACTCCTCCAACCCCTACACCCCTCCCTAACTCTGTACCCTCCTGCAGCCACTACACCCCTCCCTATCTCTGTAACTTCCTCCAGCCATGCACCCCTCCTTATCTCTGAAACTCCCTCCCTATCACTGTAACTTCCTATCTCTGTAACTCCATCCAGCCCCGACAACCCTCCCTATCTCAGTAACTTCCTCCGGCTCCTACACCTCTCCCTAACTCTGTAACCTAGTCCAGCCTCTCACCCCCTCCCTGGCTCTGTAACCTCCTCCAGTCCCTACATCCCTCCCTATCTCTGTAACCTCCTCCAATCACTACACCCCTCCCTATCTCTGTAACATCCTCCAGCTCCTACACCCCTCCCTATCTCTGTAACAGTCCCCAGCCTCTCAACCGTCCTATTCTCTGTAACTCCCTCCCGAACTCTGTAACCTCCTCCAGCCCTACACCCTTCCCTATCTCTGTAACCTCCTCCAGCCCCTACGCCCTTCCCTATCTCTGTAACCTGCTCCAACCACTATACCATCTCCCTATCTCTGGAAGCTTCGCCAGCCCCCACAAACCTCCCTATCTCTGTAACCTCATCCAGCCCCTACACCCCTCCCTATCTCTGTAACCTCCTCCAGCCCTACACTCCTCCTTATTCTTGTAACCTCCTCCAAACCATGTGCCCTTCCCTATCTCTGTAACCTCCTCCAGCCCCTACACCCCTCCCTATCTCTGTAACCTCCTCCAGCCTATCACACCACCATCTTTGTAACTGCCCCCCCCATCTCTGTAACCTCCTCCAGCCCCAACATCCCTCCCTATCTCTGTAACCTCCTCCAGCCCCTACACCCCTACCTGTCTGTGTAACCTCCGGCGGCTCCTACACCCCTCCCTATCTCTGTAACCTCCTCCAGCCACTACAACCCTCCCTATCTCTGTAACTTCCTCCAGCCCCTAAACCCCTCCCTATCTCTGTAACCACCTCATGCCCGTACACCCCTCACTATCTGCAACCTCCACCAGACCTACACCGCTCATTATCACTATAACTCCCTCACTATCTCTGTAACACCCTCCAGCCTCTAATTCCTCACTATCCCTATAACCACCTCCAGCCCCTACACACCTCCTATCTCTGTAACCTCCTCTGGCCCCTACACCTCTCCCTATCACTGTAAAAATCTACAGCTCCTAAACCCATCCTTATCTCTGTAACCTCCACCAGCCCCTACAACCCTCCCTATCTCTGTAACCTCCTCCAGCCCCTACACCCATCCCTATCTCTGTAACCTCCTCCAGCCCTACACCCCTCCCTATCTCTGTAACCTCCTCCAGCCCCTACACCCATCCCTATCTCTGTAACCCCTTCCAGCCCTACACCCATCCCTATCTCTGTAACCTCCTCCAGCCCTACACCCATCCCTATCTCTGTAACCTCCTACAGCCCCTACAAAACTCCGTATGTCTGTAACTTCCTCCCGCCCCTACACCCCTCATATCTCTGCAAACTGCTCCAGCCCCTACAACGCTCCCTATCTCTGTAACCGCCTCCAGCCTCTACGCCCCTCCCTATCCCTGTAACCTTCTCCAACACCTACACACCTCCCTATCTCTGTAACCTCCTCCAAACCCCTACAAATTTCCCTATATCTGTAACCTCCTCCAACCCCTACACTCCTCCCTATTTCTGTAACCTCCTCCAGCCACTACACACCTCCCTATCTCTGTAACATCCTCCGGCCCCCATACCCCTCCATAACTCTGTAACCTCCTCCAGCCCCTACACCCCTCCCTAAATCTCAAACCTCCTCTAGACCCTTCATCCCTCCCTATCTCTGTAACCTCCTCCAGCCCCTACGCCCCTCCCTATCTCTGTAAACTTCGCCAGCCCGTACACCCTTCCGTATCTCTGTAAACTCCTCCAACCCCTACACCCCTCCCTAACTCTGTAACTTCCTCCAGCCATGCACCCCTCCTTATCTCTGAAACTCGTCCCTATCACTGTAACTTCCTATCTCTGTAACCCCATCCAGCCCCTACAACCCTCCCTATCTCAGTAACATCCTCCGGCTGCTACAACTCTCCCTAACTCAGTACCCTCCTCCAGCCTCTCACCCAAACCCTATCTCTGTGAACTCCTCCAGTCCCTACACCCCTCCCTAAATCTCAAACCTCTTCCACCCCCTACGCCCCTCCCTATCTCTGTAACTTTCGCCAGCCCGTACACCCTTCCCTATCTCTGTAACCTCCTCCAGCCCCTAGACCCCTCCCTAATTCTGTACCCTTCTGCAGCCACTACCCCCCTCCCTATCTCTATAACCTCCTCCAGGCATGCACCCCTCCTTATCTCTGTAACTCCCTCCCTATCTCTGTAACTTCCTATCTCTGCAACCCCATCCAGCACCTACAACCCTCCCTATCTCAGTAACCTCCTCCGGCTCCTACACCTCTCCCTATCTACCCTAACTCTGTACCCTTCTGCAGCCACTACCCCCCTCCCTATCTCTATAACCTCCTCCAGCCATGCACCCCTCCTTATCTCTGTAACTCCCTCCCTATCTCTGTAACTTCCTATCTCTGTAACCCCATCCAGCCCCTACAACCCTCCCTATCTCAGTAACCTCCTCCGGCTCCTACACCTCTCCCTAACTCTGTAACCTACTCCAGCCTCTCACCCCCTCCCTATCTCTGTAACCTCCTCCAGCCACTACAACCCTCCCTATCTCTGTAACTTCCTCCAGCCCCTACACCCCTCCCTATCTCTGTAACCTCCTCATGCCCATACACCCCTCACTATCTGCAACCTCCACCAGACCTACACCGCTCATTATCACTATAACTCCCTCACTATCTCTGTAACACCCTCCAGCCTCTCATTCCTCACTATCCCTATAACCTCCTCCAGCCCCTACACATCTCCTATGTCTGTAACCTCCTCTGGCCCCTACACCCCTCCCTATCTCTGTAAAATCCTACAGCTCCTAAACCCATCCTTATCTCTGTAACCTCCACCAGCCCCTACAACCCGCCCTATCTCTGTAACCTCCTCCAGCCCCTACACCCATCCCTATCTCTGTAACCTCCTCCAGCCCCTACACCCCTCATATCTCTGCAACCTGCTCCAGCCACTACAACGCTCCCGATCTCTGTAACCTCCTCCAGCCTCTACGCCCCTCCCTATCTCTGTAACCTTCTCCAACACCTACACACCTCCCTCTGTCTGTAACCTCCTCCAAACACCTACAAATTTCCCTATATCTGTAACCTCCTCCACCTCTACACTCCTCCCTATCTCTGTAACCTCCTCCAGCCACTACACACGTCCCTATCTCTGTAACATCCTCCGGCCCCTATACCCCTCCATAACTCTGTAACCTCCTCCAAACCCTACAACTTCCCTAACTCTGTAACCTCCTCCAGCCCCTACACCCCTGCCTAAATCTCAAAACTCCTCCAGCCCCTACATCCCTCCCTATCTCTGTAACCTCCTCCAGCCCCTACGCCCCACCCTATCTCTGTAACCTTCGCCAGCCCGTACACCCTTCCCAATCTCTGCAAACTCCTCCAACCCCTACACCCCTCCCTATCTCTGTAACCTCCTCCAGCCATGCACCCCTCCTTATCTCTGAAACTCCCACCCTATCACTGTAACTTCCTATCTCTGTAACCCCATCCAGCCCCTACAACCCTCCCTATCTCAGTAACATCCTCCGGCTGCTACAACTCTCCCTAACTCAGTAACCTCCTCCAGCCTCTCACCCAATCCCTATCTCTGTGAACTCCTCCAGTCCCTACACACCTCACTAAATCTCAAACCTCCTCCAGCCCCTACGCCCCTCCCTATCTCTGTAACCTTCGCCAGCCCGTACACCCTTCCCTATCTCTGTAACCTCCTCCAGCCCCTACACCCCTCCCTAACTCTGTACCCTGCTGCAGCCACTACGCCCCTCCCTATCTCTATAACCTCCTCCAGCCATGCACCCCTCCTTATCTCTGTAACTCCCTCCCTATCTCTGCAACTTCCTATCTCTGTAACCCCATCCACCCCCTACAACCCTCCCTATCTCAGTAACCTCCTCCGGCTCCTACACCTCTCCCTAACTCTGTAAACAACTCCAGCCTCTCACCCCCTCCCTAGCTCTGTAACCTCCTCCAGTCCCTACACCCCTCCCTATCTCTGTAACCTCCTCCAATCACTACACCACTCCCTATCTCTGTAACATCCTCCAGCTCCTACACCCCTCCCTATCTCTGTAACCTCCTCCAGCCCCTACGCCCCTCCCTATCTCTGTAACCTGCTCCAACCACTACACCCCTCCCTATCTCTGGAAGCTTTGCCAGCCCCCACACACCTCCCTATCTCTGTAACCTCATCCAGCCCCTACACCCCTCCCTATCTCTGTAACCTCCTCCAGCCCTACACTCCTCCTTATCCTTGTAACCTCCTCCAAACCCTGCGCCCCTCCCTATCTCTGTAACCTCCTCCAGCCCCAACATCCCTCCCTATCTCTGTAACCCCCTCCAGCCCCTACACCCCTACCTGTCTGTGTAACCTCCGGCGGCACCTACGCCCCTCCCTATCTCTGTAACCTCCTGCAGCCATGCACGCCTCCGTATCTCTGAAACTCCCTCCCTATCACTGTAACTTCCTATCTCTGTAACCCCATCCAGCCGCTACAAACCTCCCTATCTCAGTAACCTCCTCCGGCTCCTACAACTCTCCCTAACTCTGTAACCTCCTCCAACCACTCACCCCCTCCCTATCTCTGTAAACTCCTCCAGTCCCTACACACCTCCCTAACTCTGTAACCTCCTCCAATCCCTACACTCCTCCCTATCTCTGTAACATCCTCGAGCTCCTACAACCCTCCCTATCTCTGTAACCTCCTCCAGCCTCTCACCCCTACCTATCTCTATATCCTCCTCCAGCCTCTCACCCCTCCCTATCTCTATAACCACAGCCAACCCCTGCACCACTCCCTATCTTTGTAACCTCCTCTGGATCCTACTCCTCTTCCTGGCTCTGTAACCTCCTCCAGTCCCTACAACCCTCCCTATCTCTGTAACCTCCTCCAACCCCTACACCCCTCTGCATCTCTGTAACCTCCTCCAGCCTCTCATCGCTCCCTATCTCAGTAAACTCCTCCAGCCCCTACAACCCTCCCTATCGCTGTAACTTCCTCTAGCCCCTACACCTCCCCCTATCTCTGTAGCATCCTACCGCCCTACACTCCTCCTTATCCTTGTAACCTCCTCCAAACCCTGCACACCTCCCTATCTCTGTAACATCCTCCATCCTATCACCCCCGCCATCTCTGTAACTCCCCCCCTATCTCTGTAACCTCCTCCAGCCTCTCACCGCTCCCTATCTCTGTAACCTCTTCCAGCCCCTACACCCCTACCTGTCTGTGTAACCTCCGGCGGCTACTACACCCCTCCCTATCTCTGTAACCTCCTCCAGCCCCTACAACCCTCCCTATCTCTGTAACTTCCTCCAGCCCCTACACCCCTCATATCTCTGCAACCTGCTCCAGCCCCTACAACGCTCCCTATCTCTGTAACCTTCTCCAACACCTACACACCTCCCTCTGTCTGTAACCTCCTCCAAACCCTTACAAATTTCCCTATATCTGTAACCTCCTCCAACCCCTACACTCCTCCCTATCTCTGTAACCTCCTCCAGCCACTACACACCTCCCTATCTCTGTAACCTGCTCCAGCCCTACACTCCTCCTTATCCTTGTAACCTCCTCCAGTCCCTACACCCCTCCCTATCTCTGTAACCTTATCCAGCCCCTACACCCCTACCTGTCTGGGTAACCTCCGGCGGCTCCTACACCCCTCCCTATCTCTGTAACCTCCTCCAGCCACTACAACCCTCCCTATCTCTGTAACTTCCTCCAGCCCCTACACCCCTCCCTATCTCTGTAACCTCCTCATGCCCATACACCCCTCACTATCTGCAACCTCCACCAGACCTACAGCGCTCATTATCACTATAACTCCCTCACTATCTCTGTAACACCCTCCAGCCTCTCATTCCTCACTATCCCTATAACCTCCTCCAGCCCCTACACCCCTCCCTATCTCTGTAAAATCCTACAGCTCCTAAACCCATCCTTATCTCTGTAACCTCCACCAGCCCCTACAACCCTCCCTATCTCTGTAACCTCCTCCAGCCCCTACACCCATCCCTATCTCTGTAACCTCCTCCAGCCCCTACACCCCTCATATCTCTGCAACCTGCTCCAGCCACTACAACGCTCCCTATCTCTGTAATCTCCTCCAGCCTCTACGCCCCTCCCTATCTCTGTAACCTTCTCCAACACCTACACACCTCCCTCTGTCTGTAACCTCCTCCAAACCCCTACAAATTTCCCTATATCTGTAACCTCCTCCAACCCCTACACTCCTCCCTATCTCTGTAACCTCCTCCAGCCACTACACACGTCCCTATCTCTGTAACATCCTCCGGCCCCTATACCCCTCCATAACTCTGTAACCTCCTCCAAACCCTACAACTTCCCTAACTCTGTAACCTCCTCCAGCCCCTACACCCCTGCCTAAATCTCAAAACTCCTCCAGCCCCTACATCCCTCCCTATCTCTGTAACCTCCTCCAGCCCCTACGCCCCACCCTATCTCTGTAACCTTCGCCAGCCCGTACACCCTTCCCTATCTCTGCAAACTCCTCCAACCCCTACACCCCTCCCTATCTCTGTAACCTCCTCCAGCCATGCACCCCTCCTTATCTCTGAAACTCCCTCCCTATCACTGTAACTTCCTATCTCTGTAACCCCATCCAGCCCCTACAACCCTCCCTATCTCAGTAACATCCTCCGGCTGCTACAACTCTCCCTAACTCAGTAACCTTCTCCAGCCTCTCACCCAATCCCTATCTCTGTGAACTCCTCCAGTCCCTACACACCTCACTAAATCTCAAACCTCCTCCAGCCCCTACGCCCCTCCCTATCTCTGTAACCTTCGCCAGCCCGTACACCCTTCCCTATCTCTGTAACCTCCTCCAGCCCCTACACCCCTCCCTAACTCTGTACCCTGCTGCAGCCACTACGCCCCTCCCTATCTCTATAACCTCCTCCAGCCATGCACCCCTCCTAATCTCTGTAACTCCCTCCCTATCTCTGTAACTTCCTATCTCTGTAACCCCATCCACCCCCTACAACCCTCCCTATCTCAGTAACCTCCTCTGGCTCCTACACCTCTCCCTAACTCTGTAAACAACTCCAGCCTCTCACCCCCTCCCTAGCTCTGTAGCCTCCTCCAGTCCCTACACCCCTCCCTATCTCTTTAACCTCCTCCAGTCCCTACACCCCTCCCTATCTCTGTAACCTCCTCCAATCACTACATCCCTCCCTATCTCTGTAACATCCTCCAGCTCCTACACCCCTCCCTATCTCTGTAACGCTACCCAGCCTCTCACCTGTCCCTATCTCTTTAACTCCCTCCCGAACTCTGTAACCTCCTCCAGCCCTACACCCCTCCCTATCTCTGTAACCTCCTCCAGCCCCTACGCCCCTCCCTATCTCTGTAAGCTTCGCCAGCCCCCACACCCATCCCTATGTCTGTAACCTCATTCAGCCCCTACACCCCTCCCTATCTCTGTAACCTACTCCAGCCCTACACTCCTCCTTATCCTTGTAAACTCCTCCAAACCCTGCACCCCTCCCTATCACTGTAACCTCCTCCAGCCCCAACACCCCTCCCTATCTCTGTAACCTCCTCCAGCCTATCACACCACCATCTCTGTAACTCACCCCCCCATCTCTGTAACCTCCTCCAGCCTCTCACCGCTTCCTATGTCAGTATCCTCCTCCAGCCCCTACACCCCTCACTATCTCTGTAAAATCCTTCAGCCCCTCCCTATCTCTGTAACCTCCAGCAGCCACTACAACACTCCCTATCTCTGTAACCTCATCCAGTCCCTACAACCCTCCCTATCTCTGTAACATCCTCCAGCCCCTACACCCCTCCATATATCTGTAACCTGCTCCAGTCCCTACCCCTCCCTATCTTTGTAACCTCCTCCAGCCCCTGCGCCCCTCACTATCTCCGTAACCTGCTCCAGCCCCGACACCCCTCCCTATCTCTGTAACCTCCTCCAGCCCCTACGCCCCTCCCTATCTCTGTAACCTGCTCCAACCATTACACCCCTCCCGATCTCTGTAAGCTTCTCCAGCCGGTACACCCCTCCCTATCTCTGTAATCTCCTCCATTCCCAGACCCCTCTCTATCTCTGTAACCTCCTAGAGCCCCTACAACCCTCCGTATCTCTGTAACCCCCGGCAGCATCTACACCCCTCCCTATCTCTGTAACCTCCTCATGCCCGTACACCCCTCGCTATCTCTAAACTCCTCCAACCCCTTCACCTCTCCCTATCTCTGTAACCTGCTCCAGTCCCTACAACCCTCCCTATCTCTGTAACATCCTCCATGCCCAACACCCCTCCCTATCTCTGTTACCTCCTCCAATCCCTACACCCCTCCCTATCTCAGTAACCTCCTCCATCTCCTACACCTCTCCCTAGCTCTGTAACCTCCTCCAGCCTCTCACCCTTCCCTATCACTGTAAACTCCTCCAATCCCTAAACCCCTCCCTATCGTTGGACAATCCTCCAGTCCCTACACCCGTCCCAATCTCTGTAACCTCCTCCAATCCCTACACACCTCCCTATCTCTGTAACATCCTCCAGCTCCTACACCCCTCCCTATCTCTGTAACGCTCTCCAGCCTCTCACCCGTCCCAAGCTCTGTAACTCCCTCCCTACCTCTGTAACCTCCTCCAGCCCTACACCCCTCCCTATCTCTGTAACCTCCTACGCCCCTCCCAATCTCTGTATTCTGCTCCAACCCCTACAGCCCTCCCTAAATCTGTAAGCTTCGCCAGCCCCTACATCCCTCTCTATCTCTGTAACCTCCTCCAGCCCCTACACCCCTCCCGATCTCTGTAACCATCTCAGGCCCCTACACCCCTCCCTATCTCTGTAACCTCCTCCAGCCCTACACCCCTCCTTATCTTTGTAACTCCCTCCCTATCTCTGTAACTTCCTATCTCTGTAACTTCCTCCCTATCTCTGTAACCTCTTCCAACCCCTACACCCCTCCCTGTCTGTGTAATCTCCTCCAGCTCCTACACACCTCCCTATCTCTGTAACTTCCTCCAGCCCCTAAACCCCACCCTATCTCTGTAACCTCCTCATGCCCATACACCCCTCATTATCTGTAAGCTCTTCCAGACCTACACCACTCATTATCACTATAAATCCCTCACTATCTCTGTAACACCCTCCAGCCTCTCATTCCTCCCTTTCTCTGTAACCACCTCCAACCCCTCCACACCTCCCTATATCTATAACTGCCTCCTACCCCTACACCCCTCCCTATCTCTGAAACCTGCTCCAGCCCCTATACCGCTCTCTAACTCTGTAACCTCCTCCAGACCCTACAACCTGCATATCTCTGTAACCTCCTCCAGCCCCTACACCCCTCCCCATCTCTGTAACGTCCTCCAGCCCCTACACCCCTCCATATCTCTGTTACCCCCGGCAGCATCTACACCCCTCCCTATCTCTGTAATCTCCTCATACCCGTGCACCCTTCCCTATCTCTAAACTCCTCCAGCCCCTATACTCCTCCCTAACTCTCTAACCTCCTCCAGACCCTACACCCCTCCCTATCTCTGTAACCTCCACCAGCCCCTACACCCCTCCCTATCTCTGTAACCTTCTCCAGCCCGTACAGCCCTCCCTATCTCTGTAACCTTCTCCAGCCCCTACACTCCTCCATATCGCTGTACCCTCCTCCAGCCAGTCGACCCCTCCCTATCTCTGTAACCTCCTCCAAACCGCTACACCCCTCCTTATCTCTGTACCTCCCTCCCTATCTCTGTAACTTCCTATCTTTTAACTCCCTCCCTATCTCTGAAACCCCCTCCAGCCTCAACACCCCTCCCTATCGCTGTAACCTCCTCCGACTCCTAAACTCCCCCTAACTCTGTAACCTCCTCCAGCCTCACACCCCTCCCTATCTCTGTAACCTCCTCCAGTCCCTACACCCCTCCCTATTTCTGTAACCTCCTCCAATCCCTACACCCCTCCCTATGTATGTAACCTCCTCCAGCCCCTACAAACCCTCCCTATCTCTGTAACCTCCTCCGGCTCCTACTCCTCTCCCAATCTCTGTAACCTCCTCCACCCTCTCACCCCAACCTATCTCTATAACCTCCTCCAACCCCTACACCCCTCCCTATCTTTGGAACTTCCTCCGGCTCCTACTCCTCTCCGAATCTCTGTAAACTCCTCCACCCTCTCACCCCAACCTATCTCTATAACCTCCTCCAACCCCTACACCCCTCCCTATCTTTGGAACCTCCTCCGGCTCCTACTCCTCTCCGAATCTCTGTAAACTCCTCCAGTCCAAAGACCCCTCCCTATCTCTGTAACCTCCTCCAACACCTACACCCCTCTGTATCTCTGTAACCTCCTCCAGCCTCTCATCTCTCCCTATCTCTGTAAACTCCTCCAGCCCCTGCAACCCACCCTATCTCTGTAACCTCCTCCGGCCCCTATACCCCTCCCTGATTCTGTAACCTCCTCCAGCCCCTACACCCTCCATATCTCTGTAACCTCCCCCAGCCCCTACACACCTCCCTAACACTGTAACCTACTCCAGCCATTACGCCCATCCCTATCTCTGTAACCTGCTCCAACCCTTAAACCGCTCCCTATCTCTGTAAGCTTCTCCTGCCCGTACACAACCTCCCTATCTCTGTAACCTCCTCATGCCCATACACCCCTCCCGAACTCTGTAACCCCCTCCAGCCTCTACACCCCTCACTATCTCTGTAAACTCCTCATGCCCCTAAAGCCCTCCCTATCTCTGTAACCTCCTCCGGCACCTACACCCCTCCATTTCTCTGTAACCTCCTCCAGCCCCTACACCTGTCCCTGTCTCTGTAAGCTCCTCCGGCTCCTACCCCCCTCCCTATCTCTGTAACCTCGTCCAACCACTACAAACCTCCCTATCTCTGTAAGCTCCGCCAACCCCTACACACTTCCCTATCTCTGTAACCTCCTCTGGCTCCTACTCCTCTCCCAATCTCTGTAACCTTCTCCAGCCTCTGACCACTACCTATCTCTATAACCTCCTCCACCCTCTCACCCCTACCTATCTCTATAACCTCCTCCAGCCCCTACACCCCTCCCTATCTTTGTAACCTCCTCCGGCTCCTATTCCTCTCCGAACCTCTGTAAAGTCCTCCAGTCCCAAGAACCCTCACTATCTCTGTAACCTCCTCCAACCCCGAGACCCCTCTGTATCTCTGTAACCTACTCCAGCCTCTCATCGCTCCCTATCTCTGTAAACTCCTCCAGCCCCTACAACCCTCCCTATCTCTGTAACCTAATCCAGCCACTACACCCTCCCTATCTCTGTAACCTCCTCCAGCTCCGACACCCCTCCCTATCGCTGTAACCTCCTCCGGCTCCTAAACTCTCCCTAAATCTGTAACCTCCTCCAGCCTCACACACCTCCCTATCTCTGTAACCTCCTCCAATCCCTACACCCCTCCCTATGTCTGTAACCTCCTCCAAACACTACAAACCCTACCTATCTCTTTAATCTCATCCGACTCCTACTCCTCTCCCAATCTCTGTAACCTCCTCCAGCCACTCACTACTACCTATCTCTATAACCTCCCCCACCCTCTCACCCCTACCTATCTCTATAACCTCCTCCAGCCCCTACACCCCTCCTAATCTTTGTAACCTCCTCCGGCTCCTACTCCTCTCCGAATCTCTGTAAACTCCTCCAGTCCCAAGACACCTCCCTATCCCTGTAACCTCCTCCAACCCCTACATCCCTCTGTATAACTGTAATCTCCTCCAGCCTCTCATCGCTCCCTATCTCTGTAAACTCCTCCAACCCCTACAACCCTCCCTATCTCTGTAACCTCCTCCAGCCCCTACACCCTCCCTATCTCTGTAACCTCCTCCAGCCCCATCACCCCTCCCTAACTCTGTAACCTACTCCAGCCCCTACACCCCTCCCTATCTTTGTAACCTACTCCAACCCCTACACCCCTCCCTATCTCTGTAACCTACTCCAACCCCTACGCCCCTCCCTATCTCTGTAACCTGCTCCAACCCTTACACCGCTCCCTATCTCTGTAAGCTTCTCCAGCCCGTACACCACTCCCTATCTCTGTAATCTTCTCCAGTCCCTACACCTCTCCCTATCTCTGTAAGCTCTACCGGCTAGTACACCCCTCCCTATCTCTGTAACCTCCTCCAACCACTACACACCTCCCTATCTCTGTAACCTCCTCCAACCTCTACAACCCTCTGTATCTCTGTAACCTCCTCCAGCCTCTCATCGCTCCCTATCTCTGTAAACTCCTCCAGCCCCTACAATCCTCCCTATCTCTGTAACCTCCTCCAGCCCCACCACCCCTCCCTAACACTGTAATGTACTCCAGCCCCAACACCCCTCCCTATCTCTGTAACCTACTCCAACCCCTACGCCCCTCCCTATCTCTGTAACCTGCTCCAACCCTTACACCGCTCCCTAACTCTGTAACCTGCTCCAACCCTTACACCGCTCCCTAACTCTGTAAGCTTCTCCAGCCCGTACACCCCTCCCTATCTCTGTAATCTTCTCCAGTCCCTACACCCCTCCCTATCTCTGTAATCTTCTCCATTCCCTACACCTCTCCCTATCTCTGTAACCTCCTCCGGCTCATAAACCCCTCCCTATCTCTGTAACCTCCTCCAGCCCCACCACCCCTCCCTAACACTGTAATGTACTCCAGCCCCAACACCCCTCCCTATCTCTGTAACCTACTCCAACCCCTACGCCCCTCCCTATCTCTGTAACCTGCTCCAACCCTTACACCGCTCCCTAACTCTGTAACCTGCTCCAACCCTTACACACCTCCCTATCTCTGTAACCTGCTCTAACCCTTACACCGCTCCCCAACTCTGTAAGCTTCTCCAGCCCGTAACACCCCTCACTATCTCTGTAATCTTCTCCAGTTCCTACACCCCTCCCTATCTCTGTAATCTTCTCCATTCCCTACACCTCTCCCTATCTCTGTAACCTCCTCCGGCTCATAAACCTCTCCCTATCTCTGTAACCTCCTCCAGCTCCTACACCCCTCCCTATCTCTGTAACGCTCTCCAGCCTCTCACCCGTCCCAAGCTCTGTAACTCCCTCCCTACCTCTGTAACCTCCTCCAGCCCTACACCCCTCCCTATCTCTGTAACCTCCTACGCCCCTCCCAATCTCTGTATTCTGCTCCAACCCCTACAGCCCTCCCTAAATCTGTAAGCTTCGCCAGCCCCTACATCCCTCTCTATCTCTGTAACCTCCTCCAGCCCCTACACCCCTCCCGATCTCTGTAACCATCTCAGGCCCCTACACCCCTCCCTATCTCTGTAACCTCCTCCAGCCCTACACCCCTCCTTATCTTTGTAACTCCCTCCCTATCTCTGTAACTTCCTATCTCTGTAACTTCCTCCCTATCTCTGTAACCTCTTCCAACCCCTACACCCCTCCCTGTCTGTGTAATCTCCTCCAGCTCCTACACACCTCCCTATCTCTGTAACTTCCTCCAGCCCCTAAACCCCACCCTATCTCTGTAACCTCCTCATGCCCATACACCCCTCATTATCTGTAAGCTCTTCCAGACCTACACCACTCATTATCACTATAAATCCCTCACTATCTCTGTAACACCCTCCAGCCTCTCATTCCTCCCTTTCTCTGTAACCACCTCCAACCCCTCCACACCTCCCTATATCTATAACTGCCTCCTACCCCTACACCCCTCCCTATCTCTGAAACCTGCTCCAGCCCCTATACCGCTCTCTAACTCTGTAACCTCCTCCAGACCCTACAACCTGCATATCTCTGTAACCTCCTCCAGCCCCTACACCCCTCCCCATCTCTGTAACGTCCTCCAGCCCCTATGCCCCTCCCTATCTCTGTAACCTGCTCCGACCCCTACACCCCTCCCGATCTCTGTAACCATCTCAGGCCCCTACACCCCTCCCTATCTCTGTAACCTCCTCCAGCCCTACACCCCTCCTTATCTTTGTAACTCCCTCCCTATCTCTGTAACTTCCTATCTCTGTAACTTCCTCCCTATCTCTGTAACCTCTTCCAACCCCTACACCCCTCCCTGTCTGTGTAATCTCCTCCAGCTCCTACACACCTCCCTATCTCTGTAACTTCCTCCAGCCCCTAAACCCCACCCTATCTCTGTAACCTCCTCATGCCCATACACCCCTCATTATCTGTAAGCTCTTCCAGACCTACACCACTCATTATCACTATAAATCCCTCACTATCTCTGTAACACCCTCCAGCCTCTCATTCCTCCCTTTCTCTGTAACCACCTCCAACCCCTCCACACCTCCCTATATCTATAACTGCCTCCTACCCCTACACCCCTCCCTATCTCTGAAACCTGCTCCAGCCCCTATACCGCTCTCTAACTCTGTAACCTCCTCCAGACCCTACAACCTGCATATCTCTGTAACCTCCTCCAGCCCCTACACCCCTCCCCATCTCTGTAACGTCCTCCAGCCCCTATGCCCCTCCCTATCTCTGTAACCTGCTCCGACCCCTACACCTCTCCCTATCTCTGTAACCTCCTCCGGCCCCTACACCCCTCCCTATCTCTGTAAAATCCTACAGCCCCTAAAGCCCTCCCTATCTCTGTAAAATCCACGAGCCCCTACAACCCTCCCTATCTCTGTAACCTACTCCAGCCCCTAAACGCATCCCTATCTCTGTAATCTCCTCCAGTCCCTACAACCCTCCCTATCTCTGTAACCTTCTCCAGCCCCTACACCCCTCCCTATCTCTGTAACCTCCTCCAGCCCCTACACCCCTCCATATTTCTGTAACCTGCTCCAGCCCCTACACCACTCCCTATCTCTGTAACCTCCTCCAGCGCCTAGGCCCCTCCCTATCTCTGCAACCTGCTCCAGCCCCTACACCCCTCCCTATCTCTGTAACCTCCTCCAGCCCCTACACCCCTCCCTATCTCTGTAACCTGCTCCAACCCTTACACCCCTCCCGATCACTGTCATCTTCTCCAGCCGGTACACACCTCCCTATCTCTGTAATCTACTCCAGTCCTACACCACTCCCAATATCTGAAACCTCCTAGAGCCTTCTCCAGCCCCTACACCCCTCCATATCTCTGTTACCCCCGGCAGCATCTACACCCCTCCCTATCTCTGTAATCTCCTCATACCCGTGCACCCTTCCCTATCTCTAAACTCCTCCAGCCCCTATACTCCTCCCTAACTCTCTAACCTCCTCCAGACCCTACACCCCTCCCTATCTCTGTAACCTCCACCAGCCCCTACACCCCTCCCTATCTCTGTAACCTTCTCCAGCCCGTACAGCCCTCCCTATCTCTGTAACCTTCTCCAGCCCCTACACTCCTCCATATCGCTGTACCCTCCTCCAGCCAGTCGACCCCTCCCTATCTCTGTAACCTCCTCCAAACCGCTACACCCCTCCTTATCTCTGTACCTCCCTCCCTATCTCTGTAACTTCCTATCTTTTAACTCCCTCCCTATCTCTGAAACCCCCTCCAGCCTCAACACCCCTCCCTATCGCTGTAACCTCCTCCGACTCCTAAACTCCCCCTAACTCTGTAACCTCCTCCAGCCTCACACCCCTCCCTATCTCTGTAACCTCCTCCAGTCCCTACACCCCTCCCTATTTCTGTAACCTCCTCCAATCCCTACACCCCTCCCTATCTCTGTAACCTCCTCCAGCCCCTACAAACCCTCCCTATCTCTGTAACCTCCTCCGGCTCCTACTCCTCTCCCAATCTCTGTAACCTCCTCCACCCTCTCACCCCAACCTATCTCTATAACCTCCTCCAACCCCTACACCCCTCCCTATCTTTGGAACCTCCTCCGGCTCCTACTCCTCTCCGAATCTCTGTAAACTCCTCCAGTCCAAAGACCCCTCCCTATCTCTGTAACCTCCTCCAACACCTACACCCCTCTGTATCTCTGTAACCTCCTCCAGCCTCTCATCTCTCCCTATCTCTGTAAACTCCTCCAGCCCCTGCAACCCACCCTATCTCTGTAACCTCCTCCGGCCCCTATACCCCTCCCTGATTCTCTAACCTCCTCCAGCCCCTACACCCTCCATATCTCTGTAACCTCCCCCAGCCCCTACACACCTCCCTAACACTGTAACCTACTCCAGCCATTACGCCCATCCCTATCTCTGTAACCTGCTCCAACCCTTAAACCGCTCCCTATCTCTGTAAGCTTCTCCTGCCCGTACACAACCTCCCTATCTCTGTAACCTCCTCATGCCCGTACACCCCTCCCGAACTCTGTAACCCCCTCCAGCCTCTACACCCCTCACTATCTCTGTAAACTCCTCATGCCCCTAAAGCCCTCCCTATCTCTGTAACCTCCTCCGGCACCTACACCCCTCCATTTCTCTGTAACCTCCTCCAGCCCCTACACCTGTCCCTGTCTCTGTAAGCTCCTCCGGCTCCTACCCCCCTCCCTATCTCTGTAACCTCGTCCAACCACTACAAACCTCCCTATCTCTGTAAGCTCCGCCAACCCCTACACACTTCCCTATCTCTGTAACCTCCTCTGGCTCCTACTCCTCTCCCAATCTCTGTAACCTTCTCCAGCCTCTGACCACTACCTATCTCTATAACCTCCTCCACCCTCTCACCCCTACCTATCTCTATAACCTCCTCCAGCCCCAACACCCCTCCCTATCTTTGTAACCTCCTCCGGCTCCTATTCCTCTCCGAACCTCTGTAAAGTCCTCCAGTCCCAAGAACCCTCACTATCTCTGTAACCTCCTCCAACCCCGAGACCCCTCTGTATCTCTGTAACCTACTCCAGCCTCTCATCGCTCCCTATCTCTGTAAACTCCTCCAGCCCCTACAACCCTCCCTATCTCTGTAACCTAATCCAGCCACTACACCCTCCCTATCTCTGTAACCTCCTCCAGCTCCGACACCCCTCCCTATCGCTGTAACCTCCTCCGGCTCCTAAACTCTCCCTAAATCTGTAACCTCCTCCAGCCTCACACACCTCCCTATCTCTGTAACCTCCTCCAATCCCTACACCCCTCCCTATGTCTGTAACCTCCTCCAAACACTACAAACCCTACCTATCTCTTTAATCTCATCCGACTCCTACTCCTCTCCCAATCTCTGTAACCTCCTCCAGCCACTCACTACTACCTATCTCTATAACCTCCCCCACCCTCTCACCCCTACCTATCTCTATAACCTCCTCCAGCCCCTACACCCCTCCTAATCTTTGTAACCTCCTCCGGCTCCTACTCCTCTCCGAATCTCTGTAAACTCCTCCAGTCCCAAGACACCTCCCTATCCCTGTAACCTCCTCCAACCCCTACATCCCTCTGTATAACTGTAATCTCCTCCAGCCTCTCATCGCTCCCTATCTCTGTAAACTCCTCCAACCCCTACAACCCTCCCTATCTCTGTAACCTCCTCCAGCCCCTACACCCTCCCTATCTCTGTAACCTCCTCCAGCCCCATCACCCCTCCCTAACTCTGTAACCTACTCCAGCCCCTACACCCCTCCCTATCTTTGTAACCTACTCCAACCCCTACACCCCTCCCTATCTCTGTAACCTACTCCAACCCCTACGCCCCTCCCTATCTCTGTAACCTGCTCCAACCCTTACACCGCTCCCTATCTCTGTAAGCTTCTCCAGCCCGTACACCACTCCCTATCTCTGTAATCTTCTCCAGTCCCTACACCTCTCCCTATCTCTGTAAGCTCTACCGGCTAGTACACCCCTCCCTATCTCTGTAACCTCCTCCAACCACTACACACCTCCCTATCTCTGTAACCTCCTCCAACCTCTACAACCCTCTGTATCTCTGTAACCTCCTCCAGCCTCTCATCGCTCCCTATCTCTGTAAACTCCTCCAGCCCCTACAATCCTCCCTATCTCTGTAACCTCCTCCAGCCCCACCACCCCTCCCTAACACTGTAATGTACTCCAGCCCCAACACCCCTCCCTATCTCTGTAACCTACTCCAACCCCTACGCCCCTCCCTATCTCTGTAACCTGCTCCAACCCTTACACCGCTCCCTAACTCTGTAACCTGCTCCAACCCTTACACCGCTCCCTAACTCTGTAAGCTTCTCCAGCCCGTACACCCCTCCCTATCTCTGTAATCTTCTCCAGTCCCTACACCCCTCCCTATCTCTGTAATCTTCTCCATTCCCTACACCTCTCCCTATCTCTGTAACCTCCTCCGGCTCATAAACCCCTCCCTATCTCTGTAACCTCCTCCAGCCCCACCACCCCTCCCTAACACTGTAATGTACTCCAGCCCCAACACCCCTCCCTATCTCTGTAACCTACTCCAACCCCTACGCCCCTCCCTATCTCTGTAACCTGCTCCAACCCTTACACCGCTCCCTAACTCTGTAACCTGCTCCAACCCTTACACACCTCCCTATCTCTGTAACCTGCTCTAACCCTTACACCGCTCCCCAACTCTGTAAGCTTCTCCAGCCCGTAACACCCCTCACTATCTCTGTAATCTTCTCCAGTTCCTACACCCCTCCCTATCTCTGTAATCTTCTCCATTCCCTACACCTCTCCCTATCTCTGTAACCTCCTCCGGCTCATAAACCTCTCCCTATCTCTGTAACATCCTCCAGCCCCTACACCTCTCCTTATCTCTGTAACCTCCTCATGCCCGTACACCCCTCCCTATCTCTGTAATCTTCTCCAGTCCCTACACCTCTCCCTATCGCTGTAAGCTCTACCGGCTAGTACACCTCTCCCTATCTCTGTAACCTCCTCCAACCCCAACACACTTCCCGATCTCTGTAACCTCCTCCAAACACTACACACCTCCCTATCTCTGTAACCTCCTCCAGTCCCTACAACCCTCCCTATCTCTGTAACCTCCTCCAGACCCTACAACCCTCCCTATCTCTGTAACCTCCTCCAGCCCCTACACCCCTCCCTATCTCTGTAACTTCCTCCAACCCCTACACACTTCCCTATCTCTGTAACCTCCTCCAAACCCTACAGACTTCCCTTTCACTGTAACCTCCTCCAGCCCCTACAACCCTCCCTATACCTGTAACCTCCTCTGGCCCCTATACCCGTCCCTAACTCTGTAATCTCCTCCAGCCCCTACAACCTCCCTATCTCTGTAACCTCCTCCGGCCCCTACACCCCTCCCTTACTCTCTAACCTCCTCCAGCCCCTACACCCCTCCCTATCTCTGTAACCTCCTCCAGTCCCTACACCCCTCCCTAACTCTCTAACCTCTTCCAGCCCCTACACCCCTTCCTATCTCTGTAACCTTCTCCAGTCCCTACGCCCCTCCCTATCTCTGTAACCTCCTCCAGCCCCTACACCCCTCCCTATCTCTGTAACCTGCTCCAACCCCTACACCCCTCCCTATCTCTGTAACCTTCTCCAGCCCGTACACCCCTCCCTATCTCTGTAACCTCCACCAGCCCCTACACTCCTGCCTATCGCTGTACCATCCGCCAGCCAGAGCACCCCTCCCTAACTCTGTAACCTCCTCAAAACCGCTACAACCCTCCTTATCTCTGTAACTCCCTCCCTATCTCTGTAACTTCCTATCTTTTAACTCCCTCCCTATCTCTGTAACCCCCTCCAGCCCCTATACCCCTCCCTATCGCTGTAACCTCCTACGGCTCCTAAACTCTCCCTAACTCTGTAACCTCCTCCAGCATCACACCGCTCCCTATCTCTGTAACCTCCTCCAGTCCCTACACCCCTCCCTATCTCTGTAACCTCCTCCAATCCCTACACATCTCCCTATGTCTGCAACCTCCTCCAGACCCTACAAACCCTCCCTATCTCTGTAACCTCCTCCGGCTCCTACTCCTCTCCCAATCTCTGTAACCTCCTCCAGACTCTCACCACCACATATCTCTATAACCTCCTCCACCCTCTCACCCCTACCTATCTCTATAACCTCCTCCAGCCCCAACACCCCTCCCTATCTTTGTAAACTCCTCCGGCTCCTACTCCTCTCCGAATCTCTGTAACCTCCTCCATCCCCTACACCCCTCTGTATCTCTGTAACCTCCTCCAGCCTCTCATCGCTCCCTATCTCTGTAAACTCCTCCAGCCCCTACCACCCTCCTATCTCTGTAAGCTCCTCCAGCCCCTACACCCTCCCTATCTCTGTAACCTCCTCCAGTCCCTACACCCCTCCCTATCTCTGTAACCTCTTCCAGCCCCAACAAACCCTACCTATTTCTGTAACCTCCTCCGGATCCTATTCCTCTCCCCATCTCTGTAACCTCCTCCAGTCTCTCAACGCTACCTATCTCTATAACCTCCTCCACCCTCTCACCCCTGCCTATCTCTATAACCTCCTCCAGCCCCTACACCCCTCCCTATCTTTGTAACCTCCTCCGGCTCCTACTCCTCTGCGAATCTCTGTAAACTCCTCCAGTCCCAAGGCCCTTCCCTATCCCTATAACCTCCTCCAACCCGTACACCCCTCTGTATCACTGTAAACTCCTCCAACCCCTACAACCCTCCCTATCTCTGTAACCTCCTCCAGCCCCTACACCCTCCCTATCTCTGTAACCTCCTCCAGCCCCTACACCCCTCCCTATCTTTGTAACCTACTCCAACCCCTACACCCCTCCCTATCTCTGTAACCTACTCCAACCCCTACGCCCCTCCCTATCTCTGTAACCTGCTCCAACCCTTACACCGCTCCCTATCTCTGTAAGCTTCTCCAGCCCGTACACCACTCCCTATCTCTGTAATCTTCTCCAGTCCCTACACCTCTCCCTATCTCTGTAAGCTCTACCGGCTAGTACACCCCTCCCTATCTCTGTAACCTCCTCCAACCACTACACACCTCCCTATCTCTGTAACCTCCTCCAACCTCTACAACCCTCTGTATCTCTGTAACCTCCTCCAGCCTCTCATCGCTCCCTATCTCTGTAAACTCCTCCAGCCCCTACAATCCTCCCTATCTCTGTAACCTCCTCCAGCCCCACCACCCCTCCCTAACACTGTAATGTACTCCAGCCCCAACACCCCTCCCTATCTCTGTAACCTACTCCAACCCCTACGCCCCTCCCTATCTCTGTAACCTGCTCCAACCCTTACACCGCTCCCTAACTCTGTAACCTGCTCCAACCCTTACACCGCTCCCTAACTCTGTAAGCTTCTCCAGCCCGTACACCCCTCCCTATCTCTGTAATCTTCTCCAGTCCCTACACCCCTCCCTATCTCTGTAATCTTCTCCATTCCCTACACCTCTCCCTATCTCTGTAACCTCCTCCGGCTCATAAACCCCTCCCTATCTCTGTAACCTCCTCCAGCCCCACCACCCCTCCCTAACACTGTAATGTACTCCAGCCCCAACACCCCTCCCTATCTCTGTAACCTACTCCAACCCCTACGCCCCTCCCTATCTCTGTAACCTGCTCCAACCCTTACACCGCTCCCTAACTCTGTAACCTGCTCCAACCCTTACACACCTCCCTATCTCTGTAACCTGCTCTAACCCTTACACCGCTCCCCAACTCTGTAAGCTTCTCCAGCCCGTAACACCCCTCACTATCTCTGTAATCTTCTCCAGTTCCTACACCCCTCCCTATCTCTGTAATCTTCTCCATTCCCTACACCTCTCCCTATCTCTGTAACCTCCTCCGGCTCATAAACCCCTCCCTATCTCTGTAACCTCCTCCAGCCCCTACACCTCTCCTTATCTCTGTAACCTCCTCATGCCCGTACACCCCTCCCTATCTCTGTAATCTTCTCCAGTCCCTACACCTCTCCCTATCGCTGTAAGCTCTACCGGCTAGTACACCTCTCCCTATCTCTGTAACCTCCTCCAACCCCAACACACTTCCCGATCTCTGTAACCTCCTCCAAACACTACACACCTCCCTATCTCTGTAACCTCCTCCAGTCCCTACAACCCTCCCTATCTCTGTAACCTCCTCCAGACCCTACAACCCTCCCTATCTCTGTAACCTCCTCCAGCCCCTACACCCCTCCCTATCTCTGTAACTTCCTCCAACCCCTACACACTTCCCTATCTCTGTAACCTCCTCCAAACCCTACAGACTTCCCTTTCACTGTAACCTCCTCCAGCCCCTACAACCCTCCCTATACCTGTAACCTCCTCTGGCCCCTATACCCGTCCCTAACTCTGTAATCTCCTCCAGCCCCTACAACCTCCCTATCTCTGTAACCTCCTCCGGCCCCTACACCCCTCCCTTACTCTCTAACCTCCTCCAGCCCCTACACCCCTCCCTATCTCTGTAACCTCCTCCAGTCCCTACACCCCTCCCTAACTCTCTAACCTCTTCCAGCCCCTACACCCCTTCCTATCTCTGTAACCTTCTCCAGTCCCTACGCCCCTCCCTATCTCTGTAACCTCCTCCAGCCCCTACACCCCTCCCTATCTCTGTAACCTGCTCCAACCCCTACACCCCTCCCTATCTCTGTAACCTTCTCCAGCCCGTACACCCCTCCCTATCTCTGTAACCTCCACCAGCCCCTACACTCCTGCCTATCGCTGTACCATCCGCCAGCCAGAGCACCCCTCCCTAACTCTGTAACCTCCTCAAAACCGCTACAACCCTCCTTATCTCTGTAACTCCCTCCCTATCTCTGTAACTTCCTATCTTTTAACTCCCTCCCTATCTCTGTAACCCCCTCCAGCCCCTATACCCCTCCCTATCGCTGTAACCTCCTACGGCTCCTAAACTCTCCCTAACTCTGTAACCTCCTCCAGCATCACACCGCTCCCTATCTCTGTAACCTCCTCCAGTCCCTACACCCCTCCCTATCTCTGTAACCTCCTCCAATCCCTACACATCTCCCTATGTCTGCAACCTCCTCCAGACCCTACAAACCCTCCCTATCTCTGTAACCTCCTCCGGCTCCTACTCCTCTCCCAATCTCTGTAACCTCCTCCAGACTCTCACCACCACATATCTCTATAACCTCCTCCACCCTCTCACCCCTACCTATCTCTATAACCTCCTCCAGCCCCAACACCCCTCCCTATCTTTGTAAACTCCTCCGGCTCCTACTCCTCTCCGAATCTCTGTAACCTCCTCCATCCCCTACACCCCTCTGTATCTCTGTAACCTCCTCCAGCCTCTCATCGCTCCCTATCTCTGTAAACTCCTCCAGCCCCTACCACCCTCCTATCTCTGTAAGCTCCTCCAGCCCCTACACCCTCCCTATCTCTGTAACCTCCTCCAGTCCCTACACCCCTCCCTATCTCTGTAACCTCTTCCAGCCCCAACAAACCCTACCTATTTCTGTAACCTCCTCCGGATCCTATTCCTCTCCCCATCTCTGTAACCTCCTCCAGTCTCTCAACGCTACCTATCTCTATAACCTCCTCCACCCTCTCACCCCTGCCTATCTCTATAACCTCCTCCAGCCCCTACACCCCTCCCTATCTTTGTAACCTCCTCCGGCTCCTACTCCTCTGCGAATCTCTGTAAACTCCTCCAGTCCCAAGGCCCTTCCCTATCCCTATAACCTCCTCCAACCCGTACACCCCTCTGTATCACTGTAACCTCCTCCAGCCTCTCATCGCTCCCTATCTCTGTAAACTCCTCCAGCCCCTACAACCCTCCTATCTCTGTAACCTCCTCAAGCGCCTACACCCCTCCCTAACTCTGTAACCTACTCCAGACCCTACACCCCTCCCTATCTCTGTAACCTACTCGAACTCCTACGCCCCTCCCTATCTCTGTAACCTGCTCCAACCTTTACACCGCTCCCTATCTCTGTAAGCTTCTCCAGCCCGTACACCGCTCCCTATCTCTGTAATCTTCTCCAGTCCCTACACCCCTCCCTATCTCTGTAACCTCCTCCTGCTCCTACACCCCTCCCTTTCTCTGAAACCTCCTCCAGGCCCTACACCTCCCCCTATCTTTGTAAGCTCTAACGGCTAGTACACCCATCCCTATCTCTGTAATCTCCTCCAACCACTACACACTTCCCTATCTCTGTACCCTCCTCCAACACCTACACATTTCACTACCTCTGTAACCTCCTCCAAACCCTACAGATCTCCCTATCTCTGTAACCTCCTCTGGCCCCTATATCCCTCCCTAACTCTGGAATATCCTCCAACCACTACAACCTCCCTATCTCTGTAACCTCCTCCGGCCCCTACACCCCTCCCTAACTCTCTAACCTCCTCCAGCCCCTACACCCCTCCCTATCTCTGTAACCTCCTCCAGTCCCTACACCCCTCCCTATCTCTGTAACCTGCTCCAACCCCTACACCCCTCCCTATCTCTGTAACCTTCTCCAGCCAGTACACCCCTCCCTATCTCTGTAACCTCCTCCAGTCCCTACACCCCTCCCTATCTCTGTAACCTGCTCCAACCCCTACACCCCTCCATATCTCTGTAACCTTCTCCAGCCAGTACACCCCTCCTTATCTCTGTAACCTCCTCCAAACCGCTAAACCCCTCCTTATCTCTGTAACTCCCTCCCTATCTCTGTAACTAGCTATCTTTTAACTCCCTCCCTATCTGGGTAACCCCCTCCAGCCTCACACCCCACCCTATCTCTGTAACCTCCTCCAGTCCCTACACCCCTCCCTAATTCTGTAAACTCCTCCAATCCCTACACATTTCCCTCTGTCTGTAACCTCCTCCAGCCCCTAAACCCCTCCCTATCTCTGTAACCTACACCAGCCCCTATGCCCCTCCCTATCTCTGTAACCTGTTCCAACCCCTACAAACCCTCCCTATCTCTGTAACCTTCTGCAGCCCGTACACCCCTCCCTATCTCTGTAACCTCCTCCAAACCCCTTCACCCCTCCCTATCTCTGTAACCTCCTCCAAACCGGTACACCACTCCTTATCTCTGTAACTGCCTCCCTATCTCTGTAACTTCCTATCTTTTAACACCCTCCCTATCTCTGTAACCCCGTCCAGCCCCAACACCCCTCCCTATCACTGTAACCTCCTCCGGCTCCTACACTCCCCCTAACTCTGTAACCTCCTCCAGCCTCACACCCCTCCCTATCTCTGTAGCCTCCTCCAGTTCCTACACCCTCCCTATCTCTGTAACATCCTCCAATCCCTACACCCTCCCTATCTCTGTAACCTCCTCCAATCCCTACACCCCTCCCTATCTCTGTAACCTCCTCCAATCCCTACAACCCTCCCTATCTCTGTAACCACCTCCGGCTCCTATTCCTCTCCCTATCTCTGTAACCTCCTCCAGCCTCTCACCCCTACCTATCTCTATAACCTCCTCCACCCTCTCACCCCAACCTATCTCTATAACCTCCTCCACCCTCTCACCCCAACCTATCTCTATAACCTCCTCCAACCCCTACACCCCTCCCTATCTTTGTAAACTCCTCCAGCTCCTACTCCTCTCTGAATCTCTGTAAACTCCTCCAGTCCCAAGACCCCTCCCTATCTCTGTAACCTCCTCCAACACCTACACCCCTCTGTATCTCTGTAACCTCCTCCAGCCTCTAATCTCTCCCTATCTCTGTAAACTCCTCCAGCCCCTACAACCCTCCCTATCTCTGTAACCTCCTCCGGCCCCTATACCTCTCCCTGACTCTGTAACCTCCTCCAGCCACTACACCCTTTCCTAACTCTGTAACCTACTCCAACCCCTGCAACCCTCCCTATCTCTGTAACCTGCTCTAACCCTTACACCGCTCCCTATCTCTGTAAGCTTCTCCAGCCCGTTCACCCCTCCCTATCTCTGTAATCTTCTCCAGTCCCTACACCCCTCCCTATCTCTGTAACCTCCTCATGCCCGTACACCCCTCCAGAACTCTGTAACCCCCTCCAGAATCTACACCCCTCACTATCTCTGTAAACTCCTCATGCCCCTACACCCCTCCCTATCTCAGTAACCTCCTCCGGCTCCTACACCCCTCCCTATCTCTGTAACCTCCTCAAACCAATACACACCTCCCTATCCCTGTAACATGCTCCAACCCCTACACACCTCCCTATCCCTGTAACCGTCTCCAGCCCGTACACCCCTCCCTATCGCTGTACCCTCCTCCAGCCAGTCCAACCCTCCCTATCTCTGTAACCTCCTCCAAACCCCTTCACCCCTCCTTATCTCTGTAACTCCCTCCCTATCTCTGTAACTTCCTATCTCTCTAACCCCATCCAGCCCCTACAACACTCCCTATCTCAGTAACCTCCTCGGGCTCCTACACCTCTCCCTAACTCTGTAAATTCCTACAGCCTCTCACCCCTCCCTATCTCTGTAAACTCCTCCAAACCTACATCCCTCCCTATCTCTGTAACATCCTCCGGCTCCTACACCTCACCCTATCTCTGTAATGCTCTCCAGACTCTCTCACCTCCCTATCTCTGTAACTCCCTCCCGATCTCTGTAACCCCCTCCAGCCCCTACACTCCTCCCTATCTCTGTAACCTCCTCCAGCCCCTAAAACTCTCCCTATCTCAGTAAGCTCCTCCAGCCCCTACACACCTCCCTATCTCTGTAACCTCCTCCGGCTGCTACACCTCTCCCTATCTCTGTAACCTCCTCCAGCCCCTACACCCTCCCTATCTCTGTAACCTCCTCCAGCCCCTACACCCCTCCCTATCTTTGTAACCTACTCCAACCCCTACACCCCTCCCTATCTCTGTAACCTACTCCAACCCCTACGCCCCTCCCTATCTCTGTAACCTGCTCCAACCCTTACACCGCTCCCTATCTCTGTAAGCTTCTCCAGCCCGTACACCACTCCCTATCTCTGTAATCTTCTCCAGTCCCTACACCTCTCCCTATCTCTGTAAGCTCTACCGGCTAGTACACCCCTCCCTATCTCTGTAACCTCCTCCAACCACTACACACCTCCCTATCTCTGTAACCTCCTCCAACCTCTACAACCCTCTGTATCTCTGTAACCTCCTCCAGCCTCTCATCGCTCCCTATCTCTGTAAACTCCTCCAGCCCCTACAATCCTCCCTATCTCTGTAACCTCCTCCAGCCCCACCACCCCTCCCTAACACTGTAATGTACTCCAGCCCCAACACCCCTCCCTATCTCTGTAACCTACTCCAACCCCTACGCCCCTCCCTATCTCTGTAACCTGCTCCAACCCTTACACCGCTCCCTAACTCTGTAACCTGCTCCAACCCTTACACCGCTCCCTAACTCTGTAAGCTTCTCCAGCCCGTACACCCCTCCCTATCTCTGTAATCTTCTCCAGTCCCTACACCCCTCCCTATCTCTGTAATCTTCTCCATTCCCTACACCTCTCCCTATCTCTGTAACCTCCTCCGGCTCATAAACCCCTCCCTATCTCTGTAACCTCCTCCAGCCCCACCACCCCTCCCTAACACTGTAATGTACTCCAGCCCCAACACCCCTCCCTATCTCTGTAACCTACTCCAACCCCTACGCCCCTCCCTATCTCTGTAACCTGCTCCAACCCTTACACCGCTCCCTAACTCTGTAACCTGCTCCAACCCTTACACACCTCCCTATCTCTGTAACCTGCTCTAACCCTTACACCGCTCCCCAACTCTGTAAGCTTCTCCAGCCCGTAACACCCCTCACTATCTCTGTAATCTTCTCCAGTTCCTACACCCCTCCCTATCTCTGTAATCTTCTCCATTCCCTACACCTCTCCCTATCTCTGTAACCTCCTCCGGCTCATAAACCCCTCCCTATCTCTGTAACCTCCTCCAGCCCCTACACCTCTCCTTATCTCTGTAACCTCCTCATGCCCGTACACCCCTCCCTATCTCTGTAATCTTCTCCAGTCCCTACACCTCTCCCTATCGCTGTAAGCTCTACCGGCTAGTACACCTCTCCCTATCTCTGTAACCTCCTCCAACCCCAACACACTTCCCGATCTCTGTAACCTCCTCCAAACACTACACACCTCCCTATCTCTGTAACCTCCTCCAGTCCCTACAACCCTCCCTATCTCTGTAACCTCCTCCAGACCCTACAACCCTCCCTATCTCTGTAACCTCCTCCAGCCCCTACACCCCTCCCTATCTCTGTAACTTCCTCCAACCCCTACACACTTCCCTATCTCTGTAACCTCCTCCAAACCCTACAGACTTCCCTTTCACTGTAACCTCCTCCAGCCCCTACAACCCTCCCTATACCTGTAACCTCCTCTGGCCCCTATACCCGTCCCTAACTCTGTAATCTCCTCCAGCCCCTACAACCTCCCTATCTCTGTAACCTCCTCCGGCCCCTACACCCCTCCCTTACTCTCTAACCTCCTCCAGCCCCTACACCCCTCCCTATCTCTGTAACCTCCTCCAGTCCCTACACCCCTCCCTAACTCTCTAACCTCTTCCAGCCCCTACACCCCTTCCTATCTCTGTAACCTTCTCCAGTCCCTACGCCCCTCCCTATCTCTGTAACCTCCTCCAGCCCCTACACCCCTCCCTATCTCTGTAACCTGCTCCAACCCCTACACCCCTCCCTATCTCTGTAACCTTCTCCAGCCCGTACACCCCTCCCTATCTCTGTAACCTCCACCAGCCCCTACACTCCTGCCTATCGCTGTACCATCCGCCAGCCAGAGCACCCCTCCCTAACTCTGTAACCTCCTCAAAACCGCTACAACCCTCCTTATCTCTGTAACTCCCTCCCTATCTCTGTAACTTCCTATCTTTTAACTCCCTCCCTATCTCTGTAACCCCCTCCAGCCCCTATACCCCTCCCTATCGCTGTAACCTCCTACGGCTCCTAAACTCTCCCTAACTCTGTAACCTCCTCCAGCATCACACCGCTCCCTATCTCTGTAACCTCCTCCAGTCCCTACACCCCTCCCTATCTCTGTAACCTCCTCCAATCCCTACACATCTCCCTATGTCTGCAACCTCCTCCAGACCCTACAAACCCTCCCTATCTCTGTAACCTCCTCCGGCTCCTACTCCTCTCCCAATCTCTGTAACCTCCTCCAGACTCTCACCACCACATATCTCTATAACCTCCTCCACCCTCTCACCCCTACCTATCTCTATAACCTCCTCCAGCCCCAACACCCCTCCCTATCTTTGTAAACTCCTCCGGCTCCTACTCCTCTCCGAATCTCTGTAACCTCCTCCATCCCCTACACCCCTCTGTATCTCTGTAACCTCCTCCAGCCTCTCATCGCTCCCTATCTCTGTAAACTCCTCCAGCCCCTACCACCCTCCTATCTCTGTAAGCTCCTCCAGCCCCTACACCCTCCCTATCTCTGTAACCTCCTCCAGTCCCTACACCCCTCCCTATCTCTGTAACCTCTTCCAGCCCCAACAAACCCTACCTATTTCTGTAACCTCCTCCGGATCCTATTCCTCTCCCCATCTCTGTAACCTCCTCCAGTCTCTCAACGCTACCTATCTCTATAACCTCCTCCACCCTCTCACCCCTGCCTATCTCTATAACCTCCTCCAGCCCCTACACCCCTCCCTATCTTTGTAACCTCCTCCGGCTCCTACTCCTCTGCGAATCTCTGTAAACTCCTCCAGTCCCAAGGCCCTTCCCTATCCCTATAACCTCCTCCAACCCGTACACCCCTCTGTATCACTGTAACCTCCTCCAGCCTCTCATCGCTCCCTATCTCTGTAAACTCCTCCAGCCCCTACAACCCTCCTATCTCTGTAACCTCCTCAAGCGCCTACACCCCTCCCTAACTCTGTAACCTACTCCAGACCCTACACCCCTCCCTATCTCTGTAACCTACTCGAACTCCTACGCCCCTCCCTATCTCTGTAACCTGCTCCAACCTTTACACCGCTCCCTATCTCTGTAAGCTTCTCCAGCCCGTACACCGCTCCCTATCTCTGTAATCTTCTCCAGTCCCTACACCCCTCCCTATCTCTGTAACCTCCTCCTGCTCCTACACCCCTCCCTTTCTCTGAAACCTCCTCCAGGCCCTACACCTCCCCCTATCTTTGTAAGCTCTAACGGCTAGTACACCCATCCCTATCTCTGTAATCTCCTCCAACCACTACACACTTCCCTATCTCTGTACCCTCCTCCAACACCTACACATTTCACTACCTCTGTAACCTCCTCCAAACCCTACAGATCTCCCTATCTCTGTAACCTCCTCTGGCCCCTATATCCCTCCCTAACTCTGGAATATCCTCCAACCACTACAACCTCCCTATCTCTGTAACCTCCTCCGGCCCCTACACCCCTCCCTAACTCTCTAACCTCCTCCAGCCCCTACACCCCTCCCTATCTCTGTAACCTCCTCCAGTCCCTACACCCCTCCCTATCTCTGTAACCTGCTCCAACCCCTACACCCCTCCCTATCTCTGTAACCTTCTCCAGCCAGTACACCCCTCCCTATCTCTGTAACCTCCTCCAGTCCCTACACCCCTCCCTATCTCTGTAACCTGCTCCAACCCCTACACCCCTCCATATCTCTGTAACCTTCTCCAGCCAGTACACCCCTCCTTATCTCTGTAACCTCCTCCAAACCGCTAAACCCCTCCTTATCTCTGTAACTCCCTCCCTATCTCTGTAACTAGCTATCTTTTAACTCCCTCCCTATCTGGGTAACCCCCTCCAGCCTCACACCCCACCCTATCTCTGTAACCTCCTCCAGTCCCTACACCCCTCCCTAATTCTGTAAACTCCTCCAATCCCTACACATTTCCCTCTGTCTGTAACCTCCTCCAGCCCCTAAACCCCTCCCTATCTCTGTAACCTACACCAGCCCCTATGCCCCTCCCTATCTCTGTAACCTGTTCCAACCCCTACAAACCCTCCCTATCTCTGTAACCTTCTGCAGCCCGTACACCCCTCCCTATCTCTGTAACCTCCTCCAAACCCCTTCACCCCTCCCTATCTCTGTAACCTCCTCCAAACCGGTACACCACTCCTTATCTCTGTAACTGCCTCCCTATCTCTGTAACTTCCTATCTTTTAACACCCTCCCTATCTCTGTAACCCCGTCCAGCCCCAACACCCCTCCCTATCACTGTAACCTCCTCCGGCTCCTACACTCCCCCTAACTCTGTAACCTCCTCCAGCCTCACACCCCTCCCTATCTCTGTAGCCTCCTCCAGTTCCTACACCCTCCCTATCTCTGTAACATCCTCCAATCCCTACACCCTCCCTATCTCTGTAACCTCCTCCAATCCCTACACCCCTCCCTATCTCTGTAACCTCCTCCAATCCCTACAACCCTCCCTATCTCTGTAACCACCTCCGGCTCCTATTCCTCTCCCTATCTCTGTAACCTCCTCCAGCCTCTCACCCCTACCTATCTCTATAACCTCCTCCACCCTCTCACCCCAACCTATCTCTATAACCTCCTCCACCCTCTCACCCCAACCTATCTCTATAACCTCCTCCAACCCCTACACCCCTCCCTATCTTTGTAAACTCCTCCAGCTCCTACTCCTCTCTGAATCTCTGTAAACTCCTCCAGTCCCAAGACCCCTCCCTATCTCTGTAACCTCCTCCAACACCTACACCCCTCTGTATCTCTGTAACCTCCTCCAGCCTCTAATCTCTCCCTATCTCTGTAAACTCCTCCAGCCCCTACAACCCTCCCTATCTCTGTAACCTCCTCCGGCCCCTATACCTCTCCCTGACTCTGTAACCTCCTCCAGCCACTACACCCTTTCCTAACTCTGTAACCTACTCCAACCCCTGCAACCCTCCCTATCTCTGTAACCTGCTCTAACCCTTACACCGCTCCCTATCTCTGTAAGCTTCTCCAGCCCGTTCACCCCTCCCTATCTCTGTAATCTTCTCCAGTCCCTACACCCCTCCCTATCTCTGTAACCTCCTCATGCCCGTACACCCCTCCAGAACTCTGTAACCCCCTCCAGAATCTACACCCCTCACTATCTCTGTAAACTCCTCATGCCCCTACACCCCTCCCTATCTCAGTAACCTCCTCCGGCTCCTACACCCCTCCCTATCTCTGTAACCTCCTCAAACCAATACACACCTCCCTATCTCTGTAACATGCTCCAACCCCTACACACCTCCCTATCCCTGTAACCGTCTCCAGCCCGTACACCCCTCCCTATCGCTGTACCCTCCTCCAGCCAGTCCAACCCTCCCTATCTCTGTAACCTCCTCCAAACCCCTTCACCCCTCCTTATCTCTGTAACTCCCTCCCTATCTCTGTAACTTCCTATCTCTCTAACCCCATCCAGCCCCTACAACACTCCCTATCTCAGTAACCTCCTCGGGCTCCTACACCTCTCCCTAACTCTGTAAATTCCTACAGCCTCTCACCCCTCCCTATCTCTGTAAACTCCTCCGAACCTACATCCCTCCCTATCTCTGTAACATCCTCCGGCTCCTACACCTCACCCTATCTCTGTAATGCTCTCCAGACTCTCTCACCTCCCTATCTCTGTAACTCCCTCCCTATCTCTGTAACCCCCTCCAGCCCCTACACTCCTCCCTATCTCTGTAACCTCCTCCAGCCCCTAAAACTCTCCCTATCTCAGTAAGCTCCTCCAGCCCCTACACACCTCCCTATCTCTGTAACCTCCTCCGGCTGCTACACCTCTCCCTAACTCTGTAACGTCCTCCAGCCTCGCACCCCTTCCTATCTCTGTAACCTCCTCTAGTCCCTACAACCCTCCCTATCTCTGTAACCTCCTCCAATCCCTACACTCCTCCCTATGTCTGTAACCTCCTCCAGCCCCTACAACCCTCCATATATTTGTAACCTCCTCCGGCACCTACTCCTCTCCCTATCACTGTAACCTCCTCCAGCCTCTCACCCCTCCATATCTCTGTAACTTCCTGCAGTCCCTAGACCCCTCCCTATCTCTGTAACCTCCTCCAACCCCTACACCCCTCCGTATCTCTGTAACATCCTCCAGCCTCTCACCCCTCCCTATCTCTGTAACTTCCTCCAGTCCCTACACCCCTCCCTATCTCTGTAACCTCCTCCAATCCCTAGAACCCTCCCTATCTCTGTAACATCCTCCAGCTCCTACACACATCCCTATCTCTGTAACGCTCTCCAGCCTCTCACCCCTCCCTATCTCTTTAACTCCCTCCCTATCTCTGTAACCTCCTCCAGCCCTACACCCCTCCTCATCTCTGTAACTTCCTCCCTAAATCTGTAACCTCCTCCAGCCCCTACGCCCCTCCCTATCTCTATAACCTGCTCCAACCCCTACACTGCTCCCTAACTCTGTAAGCTTCTCCAACCCGTACACCCCTCCCTATCTCTGTAACCTCCTCCACCTCCTACACCCCTCCCTATCTCTGTAACCTCCTCCAGCCCTACAACTCTCCTTATCTCTGTAACTCCCTCCCTATCTCTGTAACTTCCTATCTCTGTAACCTCCTCCAGCCTCGCATGCCTTCCTTTCTCTGTAACCTCCTCCAGTCCTACACCCATCCCTATCTCTGTAACCTCCTCCAATCCCTACACCACTCCCAATATCTCTCCTCCAGCACCTATACACCTCTCTATCTCTGTAACCTCCTCCTGACCCTACACACCTCCATATCTCTGTAACCTCCTCCAGCCCCTGCACCCCATCCCTATCTCTGTAAAATTCTCCAGTCCCTACAACCCTCCCTATGTCTGCAATGTCCTCCACTCCCAACAACCCTCCCTTTCTCCGTAACCTCCTACACTCACTACAACCATCCCTATCAATGTAACCTCTGTCAAACCCTACAAGACTCCCTATCTCGGATAGCACCTCCACTCACTACAACGCTCCCTATCTCTGTAAGCCCCTCCAGTCCTTACAAACCTCCCTATCTCTGTAACCTCCTCCAGCACCTTATACCCATCCCTATCTCAGAAACCTCGTACAGCCCCTACACCCCTCCTTATCTCTGTAACCTCCTCCAGCACCTACACCCATCCCTATCTCTGTAACCTCCTCCAGCACCTACACCCATCCCTAACTCTGTAAACTCATCCAGCCCCTACATCTTTCCTATCTCTGTAAACTCCTCCAGCTGTACACACCTCCCTATCTCTGTAACCACCTCCAGCCATTTACAACCATCCCTATCTCTGTAATCTCCTCCAACCCCTACACACCTCCATATCTCTGTAACCACCTCCAGCTACCTACACCTGTCCCTATCTCTGTAACCTCCTCCACTCACTACAACCCACCCTATCTCTCTAACTTTGTCCAGCGCCTACAAACCATCCTATCTCTGTAACCTCCTCCATGCCACTACACCCCTCCCTACCTCAGTAACCTCCTCCAGCAACTAATCCTCTCTCTGTTTCTGTAACCTCCTTCAGTCCCTACACCACTCCCTATCTCTGTAATCTCCTCCAGATCCTACATCCCTCCCTATCTCAGTAACCTCCTCCAGCCCTTACAAGCCTCCTTAACTCTGTCACAGCTTCCTGCCCCTACACACCTTCCTATCTCTATAACGTTCTCCAGCCCCTACACCTCCCCCTATATCTGGAACCTCCTCCAGCACCTATACACCTCTCTATCTCTGTAACATCCTCCAGACCCTTCACACTTCCGTATCTCTGTAACCTCCTCCAGCCCCTGCATCCCTATCTCTGTAAAATTCTCCAGCCCCTACAACGCTCCCTATGTCAGCAATGTCCTCCACTCCCTACAACCCTCCCTTTCTCCATAACCTCCTACACTCACTACAACTATCCCTATCTATGTAACCTCTGTCAAACCCTACAAGACTCGGATACCTCCTCCAGTCACTACAACGCTCCCTATCTCTGTAACCTCCTCCAGCCCTTACAAACCTCCCTATCTCTGTAACCTACTCCAGCACCCTATACCCATCCCTATCTCAGTAACCTCGTACAGCCCCTATACCCCTCCTTATCTCTGTAACCTCCTCCAGCACCTACACCCAATCCCTAACACTGTAAACTCATCCAGCCCCTACATCTCTCCTATCTCTGTAAACTCCCCCAGCCGCTACACACCTCCCTATCTCTGTAACCTCCTCCAGCCACTTACACCCGTCCCTATCTCTGTAAACTCCTCCAACCCCTACAGCCCTCCATATCTCTGTAACCACCTCCAGCCACCCAAACCCGTCCCTATCTCTGTAACCTCCTCCACTCAGTACAACACTGCCTATGTTTTTAACCTCCTCCAGCCCATACAACACTCCCTATGTCTGTAACTTTGTCCAGCTCCTACAAACCCACCTATCACTGTAACCTCCTCCAGCAACTAATCCTCTCCCTGTTTCTGTAACCTCATTCAGTCCCTACATCCCTCCCTATCTCAGTAACCTCCTCCAGCCCTTACAAGCCTCCTTAACTCTGTCACAGCTTCCTGCCCCTACACACCTTCCTATCTCTATAACGTTCTCCAGCCCCTACACCTCCCCCTATATCTGGAACCTCCTCCAGCACCTATACACCTCTCTATCTCTGTAACATCCTCCAGACCCTTCACACCTCCGTATCTCTGTAACCTCCTCCAGCCCCTGCATCCCTATCTCTGTAAAATTCTCCAGCCCCTACAACGCTCCCTATGTCAGCAATGTCCTCCACTCCCTACAACCCTCCCTTTCTCCATAACCTCCTACACTCACTACAACTATCCCTATCTATGTAACCTCTGTCAAACCCTACAAGACTCCCTATCTCGGATACCTCCTCCAGTCACTACAACGCTCCCTATCTCTGTAACCTCCTCCAACCCTTACAAACCTCCCTATCTCTGCAACCTACTCGAGCACCCTATACCTTTCCCTATCTCAGTAACCTCGTACAGCCCCTATACCCCTCCTTATCTCTGTAACCTCCTCCAGCACCTACACCCATCCCTAACACTGTAAACTCATCCAGCCCCTACATCTCTCCTATCTCTGTAAACTCCCCCAGCCGCTACACACCTCCCTATCTCTGTAACCTCCTCCAGCCACTTACACCCGTCCCTATCTCTGTAAACTCCTCCAGCCCCTACAGCCCTCCATATCTCTGTAACCTCCTCCAGCCCCTACACCCCTCCATATCTCTGTAACCACCTCCAGCCACCCAAACCCGTCCCTATCTCTGTAACCTCCTCCACTCAGTACAACACTGCCTATGTTTTTAACCTCCTCCAGCCCCTAAAACACTCCCTAATTCTGTAACTTTGTCCAGCTCCTACAAACCCCCCTATCACTGTAACCTCCTCCATGCCCTACACCCCTCCCTAAATCTGTTATCTCCTCCAGCCACTACACCACTCCCGATATTTGTAACCTCCTCCAGCCCCTGCACCCATTCCCATCACCGTAACCTCCTCCAGCCCCTACAACCCTCCCTATCTCTGTAACCTCCTCCAGCACCTAATTCTCTCCCTGTTTCTGTAACCTCCTTCAGCCCCTACACCACTCCCTATCTCTGTAATCTCCTCCAGCCCCTACACACCTCCCTATCTCTGTAATCTCCTCCAGCCCCTACAAACCCTACCTATTTCTGTAACCTCCTCCGGATCCTATTCTTCTCCCCATCTCTGTAACCTCCTCCAGTCTCTCACCGCTACCTATCTCTATAACCTCCTCCACCCTCTCACCCCTACCTATCTCTATAACCTCCTCCAGCCCCTACACCCCTCCCTATCTTTGTAACCTCCTCCGGCTCCTACTCCTCTCGAATCTCTGTAAACTCCTCCAGTCCCAAGGCCCCTCCCTATCTCTGTAACTTCCTCCAACCCGTACACCCATCTGTATCACTGTAACCTCCTCCAGCCTCTCATCGCTCCCTATCTCTGTAACCTCCTCCAGCCCCTACACCCTCCCTATCTCTGTAACCTCCTCAAGCGCCTACACCCCTCCCTACCTCTGTAACCTACTCCAGCCCCTACACCCCTCCTTATCTCTGTAACCTACTCGAACTCCTACGCCCCTCCCTATCTCTGTAACCTGCTCCAACCCTTACACCGCTCCCTATCTCTGTAAGCTTCTCCAGCCCGTACACCGCTCCCTATATCTGTAATCTTCTCCAGTCCCTACACCCCTCCCTATCACTGTAACCTCCTCCTGCTCCTACACCCCTCCCTCTCTCTGTAACCTCCTCCAGGCCCTACACCTCTCCCTATCTTTGTAAGCTCTTCCGGCTAGTACACCCATCCCTATCTCTGTAACCTCCTCCAACCACTACACACTTCCCTATCTCTGTAACCTCCTCCAACACCTATACACTTCACTACCTCTGTAACCTCCTCCAAACCCTACAGATCTCCCTATCTCTGTAACCTCCTCTGGCCCCTATATCCCTCCCTAACTCTGTAATATCCTCCAACCACTACAACCTCCCTATCTCTGTAACCTCCTCCGGCCCCTTCACCCCTCCCTATCTCTGTAACCTCCTCCAGTCCCTACACCCCTCCCTATCTCTGTAACCTGCTCCAACCCCTACACCCCTCCCTATCTCTGTAACCTCCTCCAAACCGCTACACCCCTCCTTATCTCTGTAACTCCCTCCCTATCTCTGTAACTTGCTATCTTTTAACTCCGTCCTATTTCTGTAACCCCCTCCAGCCCCTACACCCCTCCCTATCGCTGTAACCTCCTACGGCTTCTAAACTCTCCCTAACTCTGTAACCTCCTCCAGCCTCACATCCCACCCTATCTCTGTAACCTCCTCCAGTCCCTACACCCCTCCCTATTTCTGTAAACTCCTCCAATCCCTACACATTTCCCTCTGTCTGTAACCTCCTCCAGCCCCTACAAACCCTCCCTATCTCTGTAACCTCCTCCGGCTCATACTCCTCTCCCAATCTCTGTAACCTCCTCCAGACTCTCACCACTACCTAGCTCTATAACCTCCTCCACCTTCTCACCCCTACCTATCTCTATAACCTCCTCCAGCCCCAACACACCTCCCTATCTTTGTAACCTCCTCCAGCCCCTACACCCCTCTGTATCTCTGTAACCTCCTCCAGCCTCTCATCGGTCCCGATCTCTGTAAACTCCTCCAGCCCCTACAACCCACCCTAACTCTCTAACCTCCTCCAGCCTCACACCCCTCCCAATCTCTGTAGCCTCCTCCAGTCCCTACACCCTCCCTATCTCTGTAACCTCCTCCAATCCCTACACCCCTCCCTATCTCTGTAACCTCCTCCAGCCCCTACAAACCCTCCCTATCTCTGTAACCTCCTCCGGCTCCTACTCCTCTCCCTATCTCTGTAACCTCCTCCAGTCTCTCACCACTACCTATCTCTATAACCTCCTCCACCCTCTCACCCCAACCTATCTCTATAACCTCCTCCAACCCCTACACCCCTCCCTATCTTTGTAAACTCCTCCAGCTCCTACTCCTCTCCGAATCTCTGTAAACTCCTCCAGTCCCAAGACCCCTCCCTATCTCTGTAACCTCTTCCAACACCTACATCCCTCTGTATCTCTGTAACCTCCTCCAGCCTCTAATCTCTCCCTATCTCTGTAAACTCCTCCAGCCCCTACAAACCTCCCTATCTCTGTAACCTCCTCCGGCCCCTATACCCCTCCCTGACTCTGTAACCTCCTCCAGCCACTACACCCTCCCTAACTCTGTAACCTACTCCAACCCCTACAACCCTCCCTATCTCTGTAACCTGCTCTAACCCTTACACCGCTCCCTATTTCTGTAAGCTTCTCCAGCCCGTTCACCTCTCCCTATCTCTGTAATCTTCTCCAGTCCCTACACCCCTCCCTATCTCTGTAACCTCCTCATGCCCGTACACCCCTCCAGAACTCTGTAACCCCCTCCAGAATCTACACCCCTCACTATCTCTGTAAACTCCTCATGCCCCTACACCCCTCCCTATCTCAGTAACCTCCTCCGGCTCCTACACCCCTCCCGATCTCTGTAACCTCCACCAGCCCCTATAACCCTCCCTAACTCTGTAACCTCCTCCAGCCACTACAACTCCCTATCTCTGTAACCTCCTCCAGCCCCTACACTCCTCCCTAACTCGTTAACCTCCTCCAGCCCCTACACCCCTCCCTATCTCTGTAACCTCCACCAGCCCCTATGCCCCTCCCTATCTCTGTAACCTGTTCCAACCCCAACACCCCTCCCTATCTCTGTAAACTTCTGCAGCCCGTACACGCCTCCCTATCTCTGTAACCTTCTCCAGCCCCTACACTCCTCCCTATCGATGTACCTTCCTCCAGCCAGTACACCCCTCCCTATCTCTGTAACCTCCTCCAAAACGGTACACCACTCCTTATCTCTGTAACTCCCTCCCTATCTCTGTAACTTCCTATCTTTTAACATCCTCCCTATCTATGTAACCTCTGTCAAACCCTACAAGACTCCCTATCTCGGATACCTCCTCCAGTCACTACAATGCTCCCGATGTCTGTAAACTCCCCCAGCCGCTACACCCTTCTCTATCTCTGTAACCTCCTCCAGCCCTTACAAACCGCCCTATCTCTGTAACCTCCTCCAGCAACCTATACCCATCCCTATCTCAGTAACCTCGTACAGCCCCTCCACCCCTCCTTATCTCTGTAACCTCCTCCAGCACCTACACCCAATCCCTAACACTGTAAACTCATCCAGCCCCTACATCTCTCCTATCTCTGTAAACTCCCCCAGCCACTACACACCTCCCTATCTCTGTAACCTCCTCCAACTTCTTACACCCGTCCCTATCTCTGTAACCTCCTCCAGCCCCTACAGCCTTCCATATCTCTGTAACCACCTCCAGCCACCCAAACCCGTCCCTATCTCTGTAACCTCCTCCACTCAGTACAACACTGCCTATGTTTTTAACCTCCTCCAGCCCCTACAACACTCCTTATGTCTGTAACTTTGTCCAGCTCCTACAAGTCCCCCTATCACTGTAACCTCCTCCATGCCCTACACCCCTCCCTAAAAATCTGTTATCTCCTCCAGCCACTACACCACTCCCGATATCTGTAACCTCCTCCAGCCCCTGCACCCATTCCCTTCTCTGTAATCTCCTCCAGATCCTACATCCCTCCCTATCTCTGTAAACTCCTACAGCCCCTACAACCCTCCCTATCTCTGTAAACTTCTCCACTCACCACAACCCACCTGATCTCTGTAACCTCCTCCAGACCCAACAACCCTCCCCAACTCAGTATCCTCCTCCTGCTCCTACAAACCTTCCTATCTCTGTAATCTCCTCCAGACCCTAAACCCTCCTTACATCTGGAACCTCCTTCGGCTGCACTAATGGATTGTCAGGAATTGACAGTGTGCTTCAATATTGCCGCATAAGTAACTGAGTGTCTGCTGCACTACTTGCATGTCAGTAATTGAGGGTGTGCTGCATGATTGGTCGTCGGTAATTGTGGGTGTGCTGCAGTATTGGATTGTAAATAATTGAGGATATGCTGCACAATAGGAGTGTCAGTAATTGAGTGTGTGCTGCACTATTGGAGTGTCAGTAATTGAGACCGTGCTATACTGTTGGAGTGTCAGTAATTGGGGGTGTGCTGCACTGTTGGAATGTCAGTAATTGAGACCGTGCTTTCCTTTTGGAGTGTCAGTAATTGAGGGTGTGCTGCACTGTCGGAGTGTCAGTAATTGAGGGTGTGCTGCTCTATTGGAGTGTCTGTAATTGAGGGTGTGGTGCACTTTTGGATGATCAGTAATTGAGGATGCTGCACCTTTGGAGTGTCAGTAATTGAGGTTGTGCTGCACTATTGGAGGCTCAGTAATTGAGGGTGTGCTGCACTATTGGTGTGTAAGTAATTGAGGGTGTGCTGCAGTATTGGAGGGTCAGTAATTGAGGGTGTGCTTCACTATTGGAGTTCAGTAATTGTGGCTGTGCTGCAATGTTGGATTGTCAGTTATTGAGGGTGTGCTGCACTATAGGAGGGTCAGTAATTGAGGGTGTGCTGTAGTATTGGAGGGTCTGTAATTGATGCTGTGCTGCACTGTTGGAGTGTCATTAATTGAGGGAGTGCTGCACAAGTGGATGGTCTGTAATTGAGGGTGTTCTGCAATGTCGGAAGGTCAGTAATTGAAGGTGTGATGCACTATTAGAGGGTCAGTGTTTGAGGGTGTGCTGCACTATTGGAGGATCAGTAAATGAGACTGCTGCATTATTGAAGAGTCATCAATTGAGGGTGTGCTGCACTATTGGAGGGTCAGTAAATGAGACTGTGCTGCATTATTGAAGAGTCATCAATTGAGGGCGTGCTGCACTTTTGGAATGTCAGTGATTGAGGGGGTGCTGCACCAGAGGTGTGCAAGTAATTGAGGGTGTGCTGCACTATTGCAGGGTCAGTAATTCAGGGTTTGCTGCACTATAGGTGTGGCAGTGATTGAGGGTGTGCTGCACTATTGGAGGGTCAATCAGGATGTGGTGGACTATTGAAAGGACAGTAATTCAGGGTGTTCTGCCCTACATGGTGTCAGTAATTGAGGGTGTGCTGCACTATTGGAGGGTCAGTAAATGAGACTGTGCTGCATTATTGAAGAGTCATCAATTGAGGGTGTGCTGCACTTTTGGAATGTCAGTGATTGAGGGGGTGCTGCACTAGATGTGTGCAAGTAATTGAGGGTGTGCTGCACTACTGCAGGGTCAGTAATTCAGGGTTTGCTGCACTATAGGTGTGGCAGTGATTGAGGGTGTGCTGCACTTTTGGAGGGTCATTGAGGGTGTGCTGGACTATTGAAAGGACAGTAATTCAGGGTGTTCTGCCCTACATGGTGTCAGTAATTGAGGGTGTGCTGCACTATTGAAGTGTCAGTAATTGAGGGTGTGCTGCACGATTTGAGTGTCAGGAATTGAGGGGTGCTACCCTATTGCAGTGTCAGTAATTGACGGTATGCTGCACTATTGGAGGGTCAATAATTAGGGGTGTGCTGCACTATTGGAGTGTCAGTTATTGAGGGTGTACTGTACTACTGGAGTGTCAGTAATTTACATTATTCTGCATTATTTGAGTGTCTGTAATTGAGGGGGTGCTACACTATTGCAGTGTCAGTAATTGAGGGTGTGCTGCATGATTGGAGTGTCAGTAATTGAGGGTGTGCTGCACTATTGGAGTGTCAGTAATTGAGGGTGTGCTGCACTATTGGAGTGTCAGTAATTGAGGGTGTGCTGCACTATTGGAGGGTCAATAATTGGGGGTGTGCTGCACTATTGGAGTGTCAGTTATTGAGGGTGTAACACTCCCTATGTCTGTAACTTTGTCCAGCCTCTTCAAACCCCCTATCACTGTAACCTCCTCCATGCCCTACACCCCTCCCTACCTCTGTTAACTCCTCCAGCCACTACACCACTCCCGATCTCTGTAAACTCCTCCAGCCCCTACACCCATCCCTATCGCCGTAACCTCCTTCAGCCCCTACACCACTCCCTATCTCTGTAATCTCCTCCAGATCCTACATCCCTCCCTATCTCTGTAAAATCCTACAGCCCCTTTAACCCTCCTGATCTCTGTAAACTCCTCCACTCCCTACAACCCTCCCTATCTCTGTAAACTCCTCCACTCACCACAACCCACCCGATCTCTGTAACCTCCTCCAGACCCAACAACCCTCCCCAACTCAGTATCTTCCTCCTGCTCCTACAAACCTTCCTATCTCTGTAATCTCCTCCAGACCCTAAACCCTCCTTATATCTGGAACCTCCTCCGGCTGCACTAATGGATTGTCAGGAATTGACAGTGTGCTTCAATATTGGAGCATAAGTAACTGAGTGTCTGCTGCACTACTTGCATGTCAGTAATTGAGGGTGTGCTGCATGATTGGTCTTCGGTAATTGTGGGTGTGCTGCAGTATTGGATTGTAAATAATTGAGGATATGCTGCACAATAGGTGTGTCAGTAATTGAGGGTGTGGTGCACTATTGGAGTGTCAGTAATTGAGACCGTGCTATACTGTTGGAGTGTCAGTAATTGAGGGTGTGCTGCACTATTGCAGTGTCAGTAATTGAGGTAGGTGCACTTTTGGATTGTTAGTAATCAATACAATGCTGCACTGTTGGAGTGTCAGTAATTGAGGGTGTGCTGCACTATTGGAGGGTCAGTAATTGATGCTGTGCTGCACTATTGGAGTGTCAGTAATTGAGGGTGTGCTGCACTATTGGAGGGTCAGTAATTCAGGGTGTGCTGCACTATTGGAGGGTCAGTAATTGATGCTGTGCTGCACTGTTGGAGTGTCAGTAATTCAGGGTGTGCTGCACTGTTGGAGGGTCAGTAATTGAGACTGTGCTGCATGATTGGACGGTCAGTAATTGAAGGTTTGCTGCACTATTGGAGGTTCAGTAATTGAGGGTTACCTTCAGTATTGAAGTGTCAGTAATTGATGCTGTGCTGCACTGTTGGAGTGTCATTAATTGAGGGAGTGCTGCACTAGTGGATGGTCTGTAATTGAGGGTGTTCCGCAATGTCGGAAGGTCAGTAATTGAAGGTGTGATGCACTATTAGAGGGTCAGTGTTTGAGGGTGTGCTGCACTATTGGAGGATCAGTAAATGAGACTGTGCTGCATTACTGAAGAGTCATCAGTTGAGGGTGTGCTGCACTTTTGGAATGTCAGTGATTGAGGGGGTGCTGCTCTAGAGGTGTGCAAGTAATTGAGGGTGTGCTGCACTATTGCAGGGTCAGTAATTCAGGGTTTGCTGCACTGTAGGTGTGGCAGTGATTGAGGGTGTACTGCACTATTGGAGGGTCATTGAGTGTGTGCTAGACTATTGAAAGGACAGTAATTCAGGGTGTTCTGCAGTACATGGTATCAGTAATTGAGGGTGTGCTGCACTATTGGAGGGTCATTAATTGAGGTTGTGCTGCACTATTGCAGTGTCAGTAATTTACAGTATTCTGCACTATTTGTGTGTCTGTAATTGAGGGTGTGCTGCACTATTGGAGTGTCAGTAATTGAGGGTATGCTGCACTATTGGAGTGTCTGTAATTGAGGGGGTGCTACACTATTGCAGTGTCAGTAATTGAGGGTGTGCTGCATGATTGGAGTGTCAGTAATTGAGGGGGAGCTACACAATTGCAGTGTCAGTAATTGAGGGAGTGCTGCATGATTGGAGTGTCAGTAATTGAGGGGGAGCTACACTATTGCAGTGACAGTAATTGACGGTACGCTGCACTATTGGAGGGTCAATAATTGGGGGTGTGCTGCACTACTAGAGAGTCCGCATTTGAGGGTGTGCTGCACCCTACACCCCTCCCTAACTCTGTAACCTCCTCCAGCCCCTACGCCCCTCCCTATCTCTGTAACCTGCTCCAACCCCTACACCCCTCCCTATCTCTGTAACCTCCTCCAGCCCTACACCCCTCCCTATCTCTGTAACCTCCTCCAGCCCCTACAACCCTCCCTATCCCTGTAACCACCTCCAGCCCGACACCCCTCCTTATCTCTGTAACTCCCTCCCTATATCTGTAACTTCCTATCGCTGTAAAACCCGCCAGCCCCTACACCCCTCCCAATCTCTGTAACCTCCTCGGACTCCTACACCTCTCCCTAACTCTGTAAACTCCTCCAGCCTTGCACCCTCCCTATCTCTGTAACGTCCTCCAGTCCATACACCCCTCCCTATCTCTATAACCTCCTCCAATCCCTACACCCCTCCCTATGTCTGTAACCTCCTCCAGCCCCTACACCCCTCCCTATCTTTGTAACCTCCTCTGGCTCCTACTCCTCTCCCTATCTCTGTAACCTCCTCCAGCCTCTCACCCCTACCTATCTCTGTGACCTCCTCCAGCCCCTACACCCCTCCCTATCTCTGTTACTTCCTCCAGCCCCTGCACCTCCCCCTATCTCTGTTACCACCTCCAGTCCCTACACTCCTCCTTATCCTTGTAACCTGCTCCAACACCTACAGACCTCCCTATCTCTGTAACCTCCTCCAGCCCCTACGCCTGTCCCTATCTCTGTAACCGCCTCCAGCCCCTACATCCCGCCCTATCTCTGTAACCTCCTCCAGCCCTTACAAACCTCCTTATCTATGTAAACACCTCCAGCCCCTACACTCCTCCCTATCTCTGTAACCACCTCCAGACCCTACACCCCTCCCTATCTCTGCAACCTCCTCTAGCTCCTACACCCCTCCTTATCTCTGTAACATCCTCCACTCACTACAATCCTCCCTATTTCTGTAAACTCCAGCCCCGACAACACTCCTTATCTCTGTAACCTCCTCCAGCCCCTACAATTCTCCTTATCTCTGTAACTCCTCCAGCACTACAAACCTCCCTACCTCCATAATTTCCTTGGGCCACTACAACTCTCACTATCTCTGTAACCTCCAGCCCATACATCCATCCCTATTTCCGTAAACTCCTCCAGCCCCTACACCCCTCCCTATCACTGTAATCTCCTCCAGCCCCTACACCACTCCCTATCTCTGTAACCTCCTCCAGCCTTTACAAACCTCCTTATCTATGTAAACTCCTCCAGCCCCTACACCCCTCCCTATCTCTGTAACCACTTCCAGCCACCTACAACCCTCCCTATCCCCGTAATCTCCTCTGGCCCTTACACCCCTCCCTATCTCTGTAAACTCCTCCACTCACTACAACCCTCCTGTTCTCTGTAACCTACTCCAGCTTCTAGAAACCTCCCTATCTCTGTAATTTCCTTAGGCCACTATAAATCTCACTATCTCTGTAACCACCTCCAGACCCTACACCCCTCCTTATCTCTGTAACCTCCTCCAGCTCCTACACCCCTCCCTATCTCTGTAACATCTTCCACTCACTACAATCCTCCCGATTTCTGTAAACTGCTGCAGCCCCGACAACACTCCCTGTCTCTGTAACCTCCTCCAGCCCCTACAAAGCTCCCTATCTCTGTAACCTCCTCCAGCCCCTACACAACAACTTATCTCTGTAACCTCCAACAGCCAATACAGCCCTCCCTATCTCCGTAACCTCCTCCAGCCTTTATGACCCTCACTATCTCTGTAAATTCTTCCAGCCATTACAAACTTCCATTTCTCTATAACCTCTTCCAGTCCCCATAACGCTCACTATTTCAGTAACAACCTCCAGCCCAGACAACGCTCCCTATCTCCAGAACCATCTCCAGCCATCTACAGCCCTTTCTTTCTCTGTAACCTCATCCAGACCCTACACCCCTCCTTATCTCTGTAACCAACTCCAGCCCCTACAACACTCCCTATCTCTGTAACCACCTCCAGCCCCTACAACCCTCCCTATCTCTGTAACAACCTCCAGCCACATACAACCCTCCCTATCACTGCAACATTCTCAGCCCCTACACCTCTCCCTATCTCTGTAAACTCCTCCAGCCCCTACAACACTCCTTAACTCTGTAACCGCTTCCTGCCCCTACACAACTTCCTACCTCTGTAAGCTCCTCCATTCACTACACCGCTCCCTATATCTGGAACCTCCTCCAGCCCCTACACCGCTCCCTATATCTGTAAGCTCCACCAGTCCCTACAAACCTCCCTGTCTCTGTAACTTCTTCCAGACCCTACACACCTCCGTATCTCTGTAACCTCCTCCAGCCCCTGCGGCCCATCCCTATCTCTGTAAAATCTTCCACCCTCTACAACCCTCCCTCTCTCTGTAATGTCCTCCACTCCTTACAACCCTCCCTTTCTCCGTAACCTGCTACACTCACTACAACTATTCCGATCTACGTAACCTCTGTCAAACCCTACAAGACTCCCTATTTTGGATAACTCCTCCAGTCACTACAACGCTCCCTATCTCTGTAAGCTCCTCCAGCCGTTACAAACCTCCCTATCTCTGTAACCTCCTCCAGCACCCTATACCCATCTCTATCTCAGTAACCTCGTACAGCCACTAAACCCCTCCTTATCTCTGTAACCACCTCAAGACCCTACACCCCTCCTTATCTCTGTAACCACCTCCAGGCCCTACAACCCTCCCTATCTCTGTAACAACCTCCAGCCACATACAACACTCCATATCACTGCAACATTCTCAGCCCGTACACCACTCCCTATCTCTGTAACCTCCTCCAGCCCCTACAGCCCTTCCTATCTGTGTAACCTCCTCCGGCCCCTACACACCTACCTATCTGTGTAACCTTCTCCAGATCCTACACCTATCCCTATATCTGGAACCTCCTCCAGCACCTATACACCTCTGTATCTCTATAACCTCCTCCAGACCCTACACACCTCCGTATCTCTGTAACATCCTCCAGCCCCTGCACCGCATCCCTATCTCTGTAAAATTCTCCAGCCCCTACAACCCTCCCTATGACTGCAATGTCCTCCACTCCCTACAACCATCCCTTTCTCCGTAACCTCCTACACTCACTACAACCATCCCTATCTATGCAACCTCTGTCAAAACCTACAACGCTCCCTATCTCTGTAAGCTCCTCCAGCCCTTACAAACCTCCCTATCTCTGTAACTTCCTCCAGCACCCTAAACCCATCCCTATCTCAGTAACCTCGTACAGCCCCTACACCCCTCCCTATCTCTGTAACCTCCTCCAGCACCTACACCCATCCCTATCTCTGTAAACTCATCCAGCCCCTACATCTCTCCTATCTCTGTAAACTCCTCCAGCTGCTACACCCCTCCCTATCTCTGTAACCACCTCCAGCCATTTACACCTGTCCCTATCTCTGTAATCACCTCCAGACACCTACATCCCTCCATATCTCTGTAACCACCTCCAGCCACCTACACCCCTCCCTATCTGTAACCTCCTCCACTCACTACAACCTTCCCTACCTCTGTAACATCCTCCAGCCCCTACACCCATCCCTATCACCATAACCTCCTCCAGCCCCTACACCCCTCCCTATCTTTGTAACCTCCCCAAGCAGCTAATCCTCTCCCTGTTTCTGTAACCTCCTTCAAACCCTACACCACTCCCTATCTCTGTAATCTCCTCCAGATCCTACATCCCTCCCTATCTCTGTAAACTCCTCCAGCACCTACAACCCTCCTGATCTCTGTAAACTCCTCCACTCCCTACAACCCTCCCTATCTCTGTAACCTCCTCCAGCCTCGCACCCCTCCCTAACTCTGTAACCTGCTCCAGTCCCTACACCCCTCCCTATCTCTGTAACCTCCTCCAAACACTACACTCCTCCCTATGTCTGTAAAAACCTCCAGCCCCTACACCCCTCCCTATCTTTGTAACCTCCTCTGGCTCCTACTCCTCTCCCTGTCTCTGTAACCTCCTCCAGTCCCGAGACCCCTCCCTATCTCTGCAACCTGCTCCAACCCCTACACCCCTCTGGATCTCTGTAACATCCTCCAGCCTCTCATCGCTCCCTATCTCAGTAAACTCCTCCAGTCCCTACAACCCTCCCTATCTCTGTAACTTCCTCAAGCCCCTGCACCTCCCCCTATCTCTGTAACATCCTCCAGCCCTACACTCCTCCTTATCCTTGTAACCTCCTCCAAACAATGCACACCTCCCTATCTCTGTAACCCCCTCCAGCCTATCACCCCTCCCCATCTCTGTAACTCCCCCCCGATCTCTGTGACCTCCTCCTGCCTCTCACCCCTCCCTATCTCTGTAACTTCTTCCAGCCACTACACCCCTCCCTTTTACTGTAACCTCCTCCGGCTCCTAAACTCTCCCTAACTCTGTAACCTCCTCCAGACTCGCACCCCTCCCTATCTCTGTAACCTCCTCCAGCCCCTACACCCCTCCCTATCTCTGTAACCTCTTCCAGCCACTACACCCCTCTCTTTTACTGTAACCTCCTCCGGCTCCTAAACTCTCCCTAACTCTGTAACCTCCTCCAGACTCGCACCCCTCCCTATCTCTGTAACCTCCTCCAGCCCCTACAACCCTCCCTATCTTTGTAACCTCCTCCGGCTCCAACTCCTCTCCCCAACTCTGTAACCTCCTCCAGCCTCTACACCCCTACCTATCTCTATAACCTCCTCCAGCCTCTCATCCCTACCTATCTCTATAACCACCTCCAACCTCTACACCCCTCCCTATCTCTGGAATCTCCTCATGCCCGTAAACACCTCACTATCTGTAAACTCCTCCAGACCGACACCGCTCATTATCACTATAACTCCCTCACTATCTCTGTAACACCCTCCAGCCTCTCATTCCTCCCTATCTCTGTAACCTCCTTCAGCCCCTACACACTTCCCTAACTCTGTAACAGCGTCCAGACCCTACATCCCGCCCTATCTCTGTAACTTCCTCGCGCATATCACCCCTCCCCATCTCTATAACGCCCCTCCCATCTCTGAAACCTCCTCCAGCCTCTCACCGCTCCCTATCTCTGTAACCTCCTCCAGCCCCTACACTCCTCCCTATCTCTGTAACCTCTTCCAGCCCCTACATCCCTCCCTGTCTGTATAATCTCCTCCGGCTCCTACACCCCTCCCTATCTCTATAACCGCATCCTACCCCTACCACCCTCCCTATCTCTGTAACCTCTTCCAGCCCCGACATCCCTCCCTGTCTGTATAATCTCCTCCAGCCCCTACACCCCTCCCTATCTCTGTAACCTCCTCCAGCCCCTACGCCCCTCCTTATCTCTGTAACCTGCTCCAACACCTACACCCCTCCCTATCTCTGCAACCTCCTCCGGCCCCTACACCCCTCCCTATCTCTGTAAAATACTACAGCCCCTAAACGCCTCCCTTTCTCTGTAACCACCTCCAGCCCCTACACACATCCCTACGTCTGTAACCTCCTCCAGACCCTACACACCTCCGTATCTCTGTAACCTCCTCCAGCCCCTGCACCGCATCCCTATCTCTGTAAAATTCTCCAGCCCCTACAACCCTCCCTATGACTGCAATGTCCTCCACTCCCTACAACCATCCCTTTCTCCGTAACCTCCTACACTCACTACAACCATCCCTATCTATGCAACCTCTGTCAAAACCTACAACGCTCCCTATCTCTGTAAGCTCCTCCAGCCCTTACAAACCTCCCTATCTCTGTAACTTCCTCCAGCACCCTAAACCCATCCCTATCTCAGTAACCTCGTACAGCCCCTACACCCCTCCCTATCTCTGTAACCTCCTCCAGCACCTACACCCATCCCTATCTCTGTAAACTCATCCAGCCCCTACATCTCTCCTATCTCTGTAAACTCCTCCAGCTGCTACACCCCTCCCTATCTCTGTAACCACCTCCAGCCATTTACACCTGTCCCTATCTCTGTAATCACCTCCAGACACCTACATCCCTCCATATCTCTGTAACCACCTCCAGCCACCTACACCCCTCCCTATCTGTAACCTCCTCCACTCACTACAACCTTCCCTACCTCTGTAACATCCTCCAGCCCCTACACCCATCCCTATCACCATAACCTCCTCCAGCCCCTACACCCCTCCCTATCTTTGTAACCTCCCCAAGCAGCTAATCCTCTCCCTGTTTCTGTAACCTCCTTCAAACCCTACACCACTCCCTATCTCTGTAATCTCCTCCAGATCCTACATCCCTCCCTATCTCTGTAAACTCCTCCAGCACCTACAACCCTCCTGATCTCTGTAAACTCCTCCATTCCCTACAACCCTCCCTATCTCTGTAACATCCTCCAGCCCTTACAACCCTCTTTAACTCTGTAACAGCTTCCTGACCCTACACACCTTCCTATCCCTATAACCTCCTCCAGCCCCAACACCTCTCCCTATATCTGGAACCTCCTCCAGCACCTATACACCTCTGTATCTCTGTAACCTACACCAGCCCCTCCCCCCACCCCTATCTTTGTAACCTCCTCCAGCCCCTCCCCTACCCCTATCTTTGTAACCTCCTCCAGGCCCTCCCCTACCCCTATCTTTGTAACCTCCTCCAGCCCCTCCCCTACCCCTATCTTTGTAACCTCCTCCAGCCCCTCCCCTACCCCTATCTTTGTAACCTCCTCCAGCCCCTCCCCTACCCCTATCTTTGTAACCTCCTCCAGCCCCTCCCCTACCCCTATCTTTGTAACCTCCTCCAGCTCCAACACCCCTCCTAATCTCTGTAACGCTCTCCAGCCTCTCAAAGATCATTATCTCTCTAACACGCGCCCTATCTCTGTATCCTCTTCCAGACCTACACACCTCCTTATCTCTGTAACTCACTCCCTATCTCTGTAACCTCCTCCAGCCCCTACACCCCTCCCTATCTCTGTAACCTCCTCAGGCCCCTACACCCCTCCCTATCTCTGTAACCTCCTCCAGCCCTACACCCCTCCTTATCTCTGTAACTCCCTCCCTATCTCTGTAACTTCCTATCTCTGTAATCCCATCCAGCCCCTGCAAGCCTCCCTATCTCAGTAACCTCCTCCGGCTCCTAAACTCTCCCTAACTCTGTAACCTCCTCCAGCCTCGCACCCCTCCCTATCTCTGTAAACTGCTCCAGTCCCTACACCCCTCCCTATGTCTGTAACATCCTCCAGCCCCTACACCCATCCCCATCTTTGTAACCTCCTCTGGCTCCTACTCCTCTCCCTGTCTCTGTAACCTCCTCCAGCCTCTCACCCCTACCTATCTCTGTAACCTCCTCCAGTCCCTAGACCCCTCTGCATCTCTGTAACATTCTCCAGCCTCTCATCGCTCCCAATCTCAGTAAACTCCTCCAGCACCTACAACCCTCCCTATCTCTGTAACTTCCTCCAGCCCCAACACCTCCCCCTATCTCTGTAACATCCTCCAGCCCTACAATCCTCCTTATCCTTGTAACCTCCTCCAAACCCAGCACACCTCCCTATCTCTGTAACCCCCTCCAGCCCCTACATTCCGCCCTGTCTGTGTAACCTCCTCCAGCCTATCACCCCTCCCCATCTCTGTAACTCACCCCCCATTTCTGTATCCTCCTCCAGCCTCTCACCGCTCCCTATCTCTGTATCCTCCTCCAACCCCTACACCCCTCCCTATCTCTGTAACCTCTTCCAGCGACTACACCCCTCCCCGTCTGTGTAATCTCCTCCAGCCCCTACACCCCTCCCGATCTCTGTAAACTTCGCCAGCCACTACACCCCTCCCTATCTCTGTCACTTCCTCCAGCCCTACACCCCACCTTATCTCTGTAACTCCCTCCCTATCTCAGTAACTACCTATCTCTGTAACCCCATCCAGCCCCTACAACCCTCCCTTTCTCAGTAACCTCCTCCGGGTCCAACAACTCTCCCTAACTCTGTAACCTCCTCGAGCCTTTCACCCCTCCCTATCTCTGTAAACTCCTCCATCCATACACCCCTCCCTATCTCTGTAATCTCCTCCAGCCCCTACAACCCTCCCTCTCTCTGTAATCTCCTCATGCCCGTACACCCAGCACTATCTGTAACCGCCTCCAGACCTACACCGCTCATTATCACTATAACTCCTTCACTATCTCTATAAAACTCTCCAGCCTCTCATTCATCCCTGTCTCTGTAACCTCCATCCAGCCCCTCCCCCCACCCCTATCTTTGTAACCTCCTCCAGCCCATACACCCCTCCCTATCTCTGTAACCTCCTCCAGCCCTACACCCCTCCCTTTCGCTGCAAACTCCTCCGGCTCCTAAACGCTCCCTAACTCTGAAACCTCCTCCAGCCTTGCACCCCTCCTTATCTCTGTAACTTCCTATCTCTGTAACTCCCTCCCTATCTCTGTAACCCCCTCCAGCCACAACACCCCTCCCTTTCGCTGCAACCTCATCCGGCTCCTAAACTCTCCCTATCTCTGTAACCTCCTCCAGCCCCTACACCCCTCCCTATCTCTGTAACCTCCTCAGGCCCCTACACCCCTCCCTATCTCTGTAACCTCCTCCAGCCCTACACCCCTCCTTATCTCTGTAACTCCCTCCCTATCTCTGTAACTTCCTATCTCTGTAATCCCATCCAGCCCCTGCAAGCCTCCCTATCTCAGTAACCTCCTCCGGCTCCTAAACTCTCCCTAACTCTGTAACCTCCTCCAGCCTCGCACCCCTCCCTATCTCTGTAAACTGCTCCAGTCCCTACACCCCTACCTATGTCTGTAACATCCTCCAGCCCCTACACCCCTCCCCATCTTTGTAACCTCCTCTGGCTCCTACTCCTCTCCCTGTCTCTGTAACCTCCTCCAGCCTCTCACCCCTACCTATCTCTGTAACCTCCTCCAGTCCCTAGACCCCTCTGCATCTCTGTAACATTCTCCAGCCTCTCATCGCTCCCAATCTCAGTAAACTCCTCCAGCACCTACAACCCTCCCTATCTCTGTAACTTCCTCCAGCCCCAACACCTCCCCCTATCTCTGTAACATCCTCCAGCCCTACAATCCTCCTTATCCTTGTAACCTCCTCCAAACCCAGCACACCTCCCTATCTCTGTAACCCCCTCCAGCCCCTACATTCCGCCCTGTCTGTGTAACCTCCTCCAGCCTATCACCCCTCCCCATCTCTGTAACTCACCCCCCATTTCTGTATCCTCCTCCAGCCTCTCACCGCTCCCTATCTCTGTAACCTCCTCCAACCCCTACACCCCTCCCTATCTCTGTAACCTCTTCCAGCGACTACACCCCTCCCCGTCTGTGTAATCTCCTCCAGCCCCTACACCCCTCCCGATCTCTGTAAACTTCGCCAGCCACTACACCCCTCCCTATCTCTGTCACTTCCTCCAGCCCTACACCCCACCTTATCTCTGTAACTCCCTCCCTATCTCAGTAACTACCTATCTCTGTAACCCCATCCAGCCCCTACAACCCTCCCTTTCTCAGTAACCTCCTCCGGGTCCAACAACTCTCCCTAACTCTGTAACCTCCTCGAGCCTTTCACCCCTCCCTATCTCTGTAAACTCCTCCATGCATACACCCCTCCCTATCTCTGTAATCTCCTCCAGCCCCTACAACCCTCCCTCTCTCTGTAATCTCCTCATGCCCGTACACCCAGCACTATCTGTAACCGCCTCCAGACCTACACCGCTCATTATCACTATAACTCCTTCACTATCTCTATAAAACTCTCCAGCCTCTCATTCATCCCTGTCTCTGTAACCTCCATCCAGCCCCTCCCCCCACCCCTATCTTTGTAACCTCCTCCAGCCCATTCACCCCTCCCTATCTCTGTAACCTCCTCCAGCCCTACACCCCTCCCTTTCGCTGCAAACTCCTCCGGCTCCTAAACGCTCCCTAACTCTGAAACCTCCTCCAGCCTTGCACCCCTCCTTATCTCTGTAACTTCCTATCTCTGTAACTCCCTCCCTATCTCTGTAACCCCCTCCAGCCACAACACCCCTCCCTTTCGCTGCAACCTCATCCGGCTCCTAAACTCTCCCTAACTCTGTAACCTCCTCCAGCCTCGCACCCCTCCCTAACTCTGTAACCTGCTCCAGTCCCTACACCCCTCCCTATCTCTGTAACCTCCTCCAAACACTACACTCCTCCCTATGTCTGTAAAAACCTCCAGCCCCTACACCCCTCCCTATCTTTGTAACCTCCTCTGGCTCCTACTCCTCTCCCTGTCTCTGTAACCTCCTCCAGTCCCGAGACCCCTCCCTATCTCTGCAACCTGCTCCAACCCCTACACCCCTCTGGATCTCTGTAACATCCTCCAGCCTCTCATCGCTCCCTATCTCAGTAAACTCCTCCAGCCCCTACAACCCTCCCTATTTCTGTAACTTCCTCAAGCCCCTGCACCTCCCCCTATCTCTGTAACATCCTCCAGCCCTACACTCCTCCTTATCCTTGTAACCTCCTCCAAACAATGCACACCTCCCTATCTCTGTAACCCCCTCCAGCCCCTACATCCCGCCCTATCTCTGTAACCACCTCCAGCCTATCACCCCTCCCCATCTCTGTAACTCCCCCCCGATCTCTGTGACCTCCTCCTGCCTCTCACCGCTCCCTATCTCTGTAACCTCCTCCAGCCCCTACACCCCTCCCTATCTCTGTAACTTCTTCCAGCCACTACACCCCTCCCTTTTACTGTAACCTCCTCCGGCTCCTAAACTCTCCCAAACTCTGTAACCTCCTCCGGACTCGCACCCCTCTCTATCTCTGTAACCTCCTCCAGCCCCTACACCCCTCCCTATCTCTGTAACCTCTTCCAGCCACTACACCCCTCTCTTTTACTGTAACCTCCTCCGGCTCCTAAACTCTCCCTAACTCTGTAACCTCCTCCAGACTCGCACCCCTCCCTATCTCTGTAACCTCCTCCAGCCCCTACAACCCTCCCTATCTTTGTAACCTCCTCCGGCTCCAACTCCTCTCCCTAACTCTGTAACCTCCTCCAGCCTCTACACCCCTACCTATCTCTATAACCTCCTCCAGCCTCTCATCCCTACCTATCTCTATAACCACCTCCAACCTCTACACCCCTCCCTATCTCTGGAATCTCCTCATGCCCGTAAACACCTCACTATCTGTAAACTCCTCCAGACCGACACCGCTCATTATCACTATAACTCCCTCACTATCTCTGTAACACCCTCCAGCCTCTCATTCCTCCCTATCTCTGTAACCTCCTTCAGCCCCTACACACTTCCCTAACTCTGTAACAGCGTCCAGACCCTACATCCCGCCCTATCTCTGTAACTTCCTCGCGCATATCACCCCTCCCCATCTCTCTAACGCCCCTCCCATCTCTGAAACCTCCTCCAGCCTCTCACCGCTCCCTATCTCTGTAACCTCCTCCAGCCCCTACACTCCTCCCTATCTCTGTAACCTCTTCCAGCCCCTACATCCCTCCCTGTCTGTATAATCTCCTCCGGCTCCTACACCCCTCCCTATCTCTATAACCGCATCCTACCCCTACCACCCTCCCTATCTCTGTAACCTCTTCCAGCCCCGACATCCCTCCCTGTCTGTATAATCTCCTCCAGCCCCTACACCCCTCCCTATCTCTGTAACCTCCTCCAGCCCCTACGCCCCTCCTTATCTCTGTAACCTGTTCCAACACCTACACCACTCCCTATCTCTGCAACCTCCTCCGGCCCCTACACCCCTCCCTATCTCTGTAAAATACTACAGCCCCTAAACGCCTCCCTTTCTCTGTAACCACCTCCAGCCCCTACACACATCCCTATGTCTGTAACCTCCTCCAGACCCTACACACCTCCGTATCTCTGTAACTTCCTCCAGCCCCTGCACCGCATCCCTATCTCTGTAAAATTCTCCAGCCCCTACAACCCTCCCTATGACTGCAATGTCCTCCACTCCCTACAACCATCCCTTTCTCCGTAACCTCCTACACTCACTACAACCATCCCTATCTAATCAACCTCTGTCAAAACCTACAACGCTCCCTATCTCTGTAAGCTCCTCCAGCCCTTACAAACCTCCCTATCTCTGTAACTTCCTCCAGCACCCTAAACCCATCCCTATCTCAGTAACCTCGTACAGCCCCTACACCCCTCCCTATCTCTGTAACCTCCTCCAGCACCTACACCCATCCCTATCTCTGTAAACTCATCCAGCCCCTACATCTCTCCTATCTCTGTAAACTCCTCCAGCTGCTACATCCCTCCCTATCTCTGTAACCACCTCCAGCCATTTACACCTGTCCCTATCTCTGTAATCACCTCCAGCCACCTACATCCCTCCATATCTCTGTAACCACCTCCAGCCACCTACACCCCTCCCTATCTGTAACCTCCTCCACTCACTACAACCTTCCCTACCTCTGTAACATCCTCCAGCCCCTACACCCATCCCTATCACCATAACCTCCTCCAGCCCCTACACCCCTCCCTATCTTTGTAACCTCCCCAAGCAGCTAATCCTCTCCCTGTTTCTGTAACCTCCTTCAAACCCTACACCACTCCCTATCTCTGTAATCTCCTCCAGATCCTACATCCCTCCCTATCTCTGTAAACTCCTCCAGCACCTACAACCCTCCTGATCTCTGTAAACTCCTCCACTCCCTACAACCCTCCCTATCTCTGTAACATCCTCCAGCCCTTACAACCCTCTTTAACTCTGTAACAGCTTCCTGACCCTACACACCTTCCTATCCCTATAACCTCCTCCAGCCCCAACACCTCTCCCTATATCTGGAACCTCCTCCAGCACCTATACACCTCTGTATCTCTGTAACCTACACCAGCCCCTCCCCCCACCCCTATCTTTGTAACCTCCTCCAGCCCCTCCCCTACCCCTATCTTTGTAACCTCCTCCAGCCCCTCCCCTACCCCTATCTTTGTAACCTCCTCCAGCCCCTCCCCTACCCCTATCTTTGTAACCTCCTCCAGCCCCTCCCCTACCCCTATCTTTGTAACCTCCTCCAGCCCCTCCCCTACCCCTATCTTTGTAACCTCCTCCAGCCCCTCCCCTACCCCTATCTTTGTAACCTCCTCCAGCTCCAACACCCCTCCTAATCTCTGTAACGCTCTCCAGCCTCTCAAAGATCATTATCTCTCTAACACGCGCCCTATCTCTGTATCCTCTTCCAGACCTACACACCTCCTTATCTCTGTAACTCACTCCCTATCTCTGTAACCTCCTCCAGCCCCTACACCCCTCCCTATCTCTGTAACCTCCTCAGGCCCCTACACCCCTCCCTATCTCTGTAACCTCCTCCAGCCCTACACCCCTCCTTATCTCTGTAACTCCCTCCCTATCTCTGTAACTTCCTATCTCTGTAATCCCATCCTGCCGCTACAAGCCTCCCTATCTCAGTAACCTCCTCCGGCTCCTAAACTCTCCCTAACTCTGCAACCTCCTCCAGCCTCGCACCCCTCCCTATCTCTGTAAACTGCTCCAGTCCCTACACCCCTCCCTATGTCTGTAACATCCTCCAGCCCCTACACCCCTCCCTATCTTTGTAACCTCCTCTGGCTCCTACTCCTCTCCCTGTCTCTGTAACCTCCTCCAGCCTCTCACCCCTACCTATCTCTGTAACCTCCTCCAGTCCCTAGACCCCTCTGCATCTCTGTAACATTCTCCAGCCTCTCATCGCTCCCAATCTCAGTAAACTCCTCCAGCACCTACAACCCTCCCTATCTCTGTAACTTCCTCCAGCCCCAACACCTCCCCCTATCTCTGTAACATCCTCCAGCCCTACAATCCTCCTTATCCTTGTAACCTCCTCCAAACCCAGCACACCTCCCTATCTCTGTAACCCCCTCCAGCCCCTACATTCCGCCCTGTCTGTGTAACCTCCTCCAGCCTATCACCCCTCCCCATCTCTGTAACTCACCCCCCATTTCTGTATCCTCCTCCAGCCTCTCACCGCTCCCTATCTCTGTAACCTCCTCCAACCCCTACACCCCTCCCTATTTCTGAAACCTCTTCCAGCGACTACACTCCTCCCCGTCTGTGTAATCTCCTCCAGCCCATACACCCCTCCCGATCTCTGTAAACTTCGCCAGCCACTACACCCCGCCCTATCTCTGTCACTTCCTCCAGCCCTACACTCCACCTTATCTCTGTAACTCCCTCCCTATCTCAGTAACTACCTATCTCTGTAACCCCATCCAGCCCCTACAACCCTCCCTTTCTCAGTAACCTCCTCCGGGTCCAACAACTCTCCCTAACTCTGTAATCTCCTCGAGCCTTTCACCCCTCCCTATCTCTGTAAACTCCTCCATCCATACACCCCTTCCTATCTCTGTAATCTCCTCCAGCCCCTACAACCCTCCCTATCTCTGTAACTTCCTCCAGCCCCTTCACCCCTCCCTCTCTCTGTAATCTCCTCATGCCCGTACACCCAGCACTATCTGTAACCGCCTCCAGACCTACACCGCTCATTATCACTATAACTCCTTCACTATCTCTATAAAACTCTCCAGCCTCTCATTCATCCCTGTCTCTGTAACCTCCATCCAGCCCCTCCCCCCACCCCTATCTTTGTAACCTCCTCCAGCCCATACACCCCTCCCTATCTCTGTAACCTCCTCCAGCCCTACACCCCTCCCTTTCGCTGCAAACTCCTCCGGCTCCTAAACGCTCCCTAACTCTGAAACCTCCTCCAGCCTTGCACCCCTCCTTATCTCTGTAACTTCCTATCTCTGTAACTCCCTCCCTATCTCTGTAACCCCCTCCAGCCACAACACCCCTCCCTTTCGCTGCAACCTCATCCGGCTCCTAAACTCTCCCTAACTCTGTAACCTCCTCCAGCCTCGCACCCCTCCCTAACTCTGTAACCTGCTCCAGTCCCTACACCCCTCCCTATCTTTGTAACCTCCTCTGGCTCCTACTCCTCTCCCTGTCTCTGTAACCTCCTCCAGTCCCGAGACCCCTCCCTATCTCTGCAACCTGCTCCAACCCCTACACCCCTCTGGATCTCTGTAACATCCTCCAGCCTCTCATCGCTCCCTATCTCAGTAAACTCCTCCAGCCCCTACAACCCTCCCTATTTCTGTAACTTCCTCAAGCCCCTGCACCTCCCCCTATCTCTGTAACATCCTCCAGCCCTACACTCCTCCTTATCCTTGTAACCTCCTCCAAACAATGCACACCTCCCTATCTCTGTAACCCCCTCCAGCCCCTACATCCCGCCCTATCTCTGTAACCACCTCCAGCCTATCACCCCTCCCCATCTCTGTAACTCCCCCCCGATCTCTGTGACCTCCTCCTGCCTCTCACCGCTCCCTATCTCTGTAACCTCCTCCAGCCCCTACACCCCTCCCTATCTCTGTAACTTCTTCCAGCCACTACACCCCTCCCTTTTACTGTAACCTCCTCCGGCTCCTAAACTCTCCCTAACTCTGTAACCTCCTCCAGACTCGCACCCCTCCCTATCTCTGTAACCTCCTCCAGCCCCTACACCCCTCCCTATCTCTGTAACCTCTTCCAGCCACTACACCCCTCTCTTTTACTGTAACCTCCTCCGGCTCCTAAACTCTCCCTAACTCTGTAACCTCCTCCAGACTCGCACCCCTCCCTATCTCTGTAACCTCCTCCAGCCCCTACAACCCTCCCTATCTTTGTAACCTCCTCCGGCTCCAACTCCTCTCCCTAACTCTGTAACCTCCTCCAGCCTCTACACCCCTACCTATCTCTATAACCTCCTCCAGCCTCTCATCCCTACCTATCTCTATAACCACCTCCAACCTCTACACCCCTCCCTATCTCTGGAATCTCCTCATGCCCGTAAACACCTCACTATCTGTAAACTCCTCCAGACCGACACCGCTCATTATCACTATAACTCCCTCACTATCTCTGTAACACCCTCCAGCCTCTCATTCCTCCCTATCTCTGTAACCTCCTTCAGCCCCTACACACTTCCCTAACTCTGTAACAGCGTCCAGACCCTACATCCCGCCCTATCTCTGTAACTTCCTCGCGCATATCACCCCTCCCCATCTCTATAACGCCCCTCCCATCTCTGAAACCTCCTCCAGCCTCTCACCGCTCCCTATCTCTGTAACCTCCTCCAGCCCCTACACTCCTCCCTATCTCTGTAACCTCTTCCAGCCCCTACATCCCTCCCTGTCTGTATAATCTCCTCCGGCTCCTACACCCCTCCCTATCTCTATAACCGCATCCTACCCCTACCACCCTCCCTATCTCTGTAACCTCTTCCAGCCCCGACATCCCTCCCTGTCTGTATAATCTCCTCCAGCCCCTACACCCCTCCCTATCTCTGTAACCTCCTCCAGCCCCTACGCCCCTCCTTATCTCTGTAACCTGTTCCAACACCTACACCACTCCCTATCTCTGCAACCTCCTCCGGCCCCTACACCCCTCCCTATCTCTGTAAAATACTACAGCCCCTAAACGCCTCCCTTTCTCTGTAACCACCTCCAGCCCCTACACACATCCCTATGTCTGTAACCTCCTCCAGACCCTACACACCTCCGTATCTCTGTAACTTCCTCCAGCCCCTGCACCGCATCCCTATCTCTGTAAAATTCTCCAGCCCCTACAACCCTCCCTATGACTGCAATGTCCTCCACTCCCTACAACCATCCCTTTCTCCGTAACCTCCTACACTCACTACAACCATCCCTATCTAATCAACCTCTGTCAAAACCTACAACGCTCCCTATCTCTGTAAGCTCCTCCAGCCCTTACAAACCTCCCTATCTCTGTAACTTCCTCCAGCACCCTAAACCCATCCCTATCTCAGTAACCTCGTACAGCCCCTACACCCCTCCCTATCTCTGTAACCTCCTCCAGCACCTACACCCATCCCTATCTCTGTAAACTCATCCAGCCCCTACATCTCTCCTATCTCTGTAAACTCCTCCAGCTGCTACATCCCTCCCTATCTCTGTAACCACCTCCAGCCATTTACACCTGTCCCTATCTCTGTAATCACCTCCAGCCACCTACATCCCTCCATATCTCTGTAACCACCTCCAGCCACCTACACCCCTCCCTATCTGTAACCTCCTCCACTCACTACAACCTTCCCTACCTCTGTAACATCCTCCAGCCCCTACACCCATCCCTATCACCATAACCTCCTCCAGCCCCTACACCCCTCCCTATCTTTGTAACCTCCCCAAGCAGCTAATCCTCTCCCTGTTTCTGTAACCTCCTTCAAACCCTACACCACTCCCTATCTCTGTAATCTCCTCCAGATCCTACATCCCTCCCTATCTCTGTAAACTCCTCCAGCACCTACAACCCTCCTGATCTCTGTAAACTCCTCCACTCCCTACAACCCTCCCTATCTCTGTAACATCCTCCAGCCCTTACAACCCTCTTTAACTCTGTAACAGCTTCCTGACCCTACACACCTTCCTATCCCTATAACCTCCTCCAGCCCCAACACCTCTCCCTATATCTGGAACCTCCTCCAGCACCTATACACCTCTGTATCTCTGTAACCTACACCAGCCCCTCCCCCCACCCCTATCTTTGTAACCTCCTCCAGCCCCTCCCCTACCCCTATCTTTGTAACCTCCTCCAGCCCCTCCCCTACCCCTATCTTTGTAACCTCCTCCAGCCCCTCCCCTACCCCTATCTTTGTAACCTCCTCCAGCCCCTCCCCTACCCCTATCTTTGTAACCTCCTCCAGCCCCTCCCCTACCCCTATCTTTGTAACCTCCTCCAGCCCCTCCCCTACCCCTATCTTTGTAACCTCCTCCAGCTCCAACACCCCTCCTAATCTCTGTAACGCTCTCCAGCCTCTCAAAGATCATTATCTCTCTAACACGCGCCCTATCTCTGTATCCTCTTCCAGACCTACACACCTCCTTATCTCTGTAACTCACTCCCTATCTCTGTAACCTCCTCCAGCCCCTACACCCCTCCCTATCTCTGTAACCTCCTCAGGCCCCTACACCCCTCCCTATCTCTGTAACCTCCTCCAGCCCTACACCCCTCCTTATCTCTGTAACTCCCTCCCTATCTCTGTAACTTCCTATCTCTGTAATCCCATCCTGCCGCTACAAGCCTCCCTATCTCAGTAACCTCCTCCGGCTCCTAAACTCTCCCTAACTCTGCAACCTCCTCCAGCCTCGCACCCCTCCCTATCTCTGTAAACTGCTCCAGTCCCTACACCCCTCCCTATGTCTGTAACATCCTCCAGCCCCTACACCCCTCCCTATCTTTGTAACCTCCTCTGGCTCCTACTCCTCTCCCTGTCTCTGTAACCTCCTCCAGCCTCTCACCCCTACCTATCTCTGTAACCTCCTCCAGTCCCTAGACCCCTCTGCATCTCTGTAACATTCTCCAGCCTCTCATCGCTCCCAATCTCAGTAAACTCCTCCAGCACCTACAACCCTCCCTATCTCTGTAACTTCCTCCAGCCCCAACACCTCCCCCTATCTCTGTAACATCCTCCAGCCCTACAATCCTCCTTATCCTTGTAACCTCCTCCAAACCCAGCACACCTCCCTATCTCTGTAACCCCCTCCAGCCCCTACATTCCGCCCTGTCTGTGTAACCTCCTCCAGCCTATCACCCCTCCCCATCTCTGTAACTCACCCCCCATTTCTGTATCCTCCTCCAGCCTCTCACCGCTCCCTATCTCTGTAACCTCCTCCAACCCCTACACCCCTCCCTATTTCTGAAACCTCTTCCAGCGACTACACTCCTCCCCGTCTGTGTAATCTCCTCCAGCCCATACACCCCTCCCGATCTCTGTAAACTTCGCCAGCCACTACACCCCGCCCTATCTCTGTCACTTCCTCCAGCCCTACACTCCACCTTATCTCTGTAACTCCCTCCCTATCTCAGTAACTACCTATCTCTGTAACCCCATCCAGCCCCTACAACCCTCCCTTTCTCAGTAACCTCCTCCGGGTCCAACAACTCTCCCTAACTCTGTAATCTCCTCGAGCCTTTCACCCCTCCCTATCTCTGTAAACTCCTCCATCCATACACCCCTTCCTATCTCTGTAATCTCCTCCAGCCCCTACAACCCTCCCTATCTCTGTAACTTCCTCCAGCCCCTTCACCCCTCCCTCTCTCTGTAATCTCCTCATGCCCGTACACCCAGCACTATCTGTAACCGCCTCCAGACCTACACCGCTCATTATCACTATAACTCCTTCACTATCTCTATAAAACTCTCCAGCCTCTCATTCATCCCTGTCTCTGTAACCTCCATCCAGCCCCTCCCCCCACCCCTATCTTTGTAACCTCCTCCAGCCCATACACCCCTCCCTATCTCTGTAACCTCCTCCAGCCCTACACCCCTCCCTTTCGCTGCAAACTCCTCCGGCTCCTAAACGCTCCCTAACTCTGAAACCTCCTCCAGCCTTGCACCCCTCCTTATCTCTGTAACTTCCTATCTCTGTAACTCCCTCCCTATCTCTGTAACCCCCTCCAGCCACAACACCCCTCCCTTTCGCTGCAACCTCATCCGGCTCCTAAACTCTCCCTAACTCTGTAACCTCCTCCAGCCTCGCACCCCTCCCTAACTCTGTAACCTGCTCCAGTCCCTACACCCCTCCCTATCTTTGTAACCTCCTCTGGCTCCTACTCCTCTCCCTGTCTCTGTAACCTCCTCCAGTCCCGAGACCCCTCCCTATCTCTGCAACCTGCTCCAACCCCTACACCCCTCTGGATCTCTGTAACATCCTCCAGCCTCTCATCGCTCCCTATCTCAGTAAACTCCTCCAGCCCCTACAACCCTCCCTATTTCTGTAACTTCCTCAAGCCCCTGCACCTCCCCCTATCTCTGTAACATCCTCCAGCCCTACACTCCTCCTTATCCTTGTAACCTCCTCCAAACAATGCACACCTCCCTATCTCTGTAACCCCCTCCAGCCCCTACATCCCGCCCTATCTCTGTAACCACCTCCAGCCTATCACCCCTCCCCATCTCTGTAACTCCCCCCCGATCTCTGTGACCTCCTCCTGCCTCTCACCGCTCCCTATCTCTGTAACCTCCTCCAGCCCCTACACCCCTCCCTATCTCTGTAACTTCTTCCAGCCACTACACCCCTCCCTTTTACTGTAACCTCCTCCGGCTCCTAAACTCTCCCTAACTCTGTAACCTCCTCCAGACTCGCACCCCTCCCTATCTCTGTAACCTCCTCCAGCCCCTACACCCCTCCCTATCTCTGTAACCTCTTCCAGCCACTACACCCCTCTCTTTTACTGTAACCTCCTCCGGCTCCTAAACTCTCCCTAACTCTGTAACCTCCTCCAGACTCGCACCCCTCCCTATCTCTGTAACCTCCTCCAGCCCCTACAACCCTCCCTATCTTTGTAACCTCCTCCGGCTCCAACTCCTCTCCCTAACTCTGTAACCTCCTCCAGCCTCTACACCCCTACCTATCTCTATAACCTCCTCCAGCCTCTCATCCCTACCTATCTCTATAACCACCTCCAACCTCTACACCCCTCCCTATCTCTGGAATCTCCTCATGCCCGTAAACACCTCACTATCTGTAAACTCCTCCAGACCGACACCGCTCATTATCACTATAACTCCCTCACTATCTCTGTAACACCCTCCAGCCTCTCATTCCTCCCTATCTCTGTAACCTCCTTCAGCCCCTACACACTTCCCTAACTCTGTAACAGCGTCCAGACCCTACATCCCGCCCTATCTCTGTAACTTCCTCGCGCATATCACCCCTCCCCATCTCTATAACGCCCCTCCCATCTCTGAAACCTCCTCCAGCCTCTCACCGCTCCCTATCTCTGTAACCTCCTCCAGCCCCTACACTCCTCCCTATCTCTGTAACCTCTTCCAGCCCCTACATCCCTCCCTGTCTGTATAATCTCCTCCGGCTCCTACACCCCTCCCTATCTCTATAACCGCATCCTACCCCTACCACCCTCCCTATCTCTGTAACCTCTTCCAGCCCCGACATCCCTCCCTGTCTGTATAATCTCCTCCAGCCCCTACACCCCTCCCTATCTCTGTAACCTCCTCCAGCCCCTACGCCCCTCCTTATCTCTGTAACCTGCTCCAACACCTACACCACTCCCTATCTCTGCAACCTCCTCCGGCCCCTACACCCCTCCCTATCTCTGTAAAATACTACAGCCCCTAAACGCCTCCCTTTCTCTGTAACCACCTCCAGCCCCTACACACATCCCTATGTCTGTAACCTCCTCCAGACCCTACACACCTCCGTATCTCTGTAACCTCCTCCAGCCCCTGCACCGCATCCCTATCTCTGTAAAATTCTCCAGCCCCTACAACCCTCCCTATGACTGCAATGTCCTCCACTCGCTACAACCATCCCTTTCTCCGTAACCTCCTACACTCACTACAACCATCCCTATCTATGCAACCTCTGTCAAAACCTACAACGCACCCTATCACTGTAAGCTCCTCCAGCCCTTACAAACCTCCCTATCTCTGTAACTTCCTCCAGCACCCTAAACCCATCCCTATCTCAGTAACCTCGTACAGCCCCTACACCCCTCCCTATCTCTGTAACCTCCTCCAGCACCTACACCCATCCCTATCTCTGTAAACTCATCCAGCCCCTACATCTCTCCTATCTCTGTAAACTCCTCCAGCTGCTACACCCCTCCCTATCTCTGTAACCACCTCCAGCCATTTACACCTGTCCCTATCTCTTTAATCACCTCCAGCCACCTACATCCCTCCATATCTCTGTAACCACCTCCAGCCACCTACACCCCTCCCTATCTGTAACCTCCTCCACTCACTACAACCTTCCCTACCTCTGTAACATCCTCCAGCCCCTACACCCATCCCTATCACCATAACCTCCTCCAGACCCTACACCCCTCCCTATCTTTGTAACCTCCCCAAGCAGCTAATCCTCTCCCTGTTTCTGTAACCTCCTTCAAACCCTACACCACTCCCTATCTCTGTAATCTCCTCCAGATCCTACATCCCTCCCTATCTCTGTAAACTCCTCCAGCACCTACAACCCTCCTGATCTCTGTAAACTCCTCCACTCCCTACAACCCTCCCTATCTCTGTAACATCCTCCAGCCCTTACAACCCTCTTTAACTCTGTAACAGCTTCCTGACCCTACACACCTTCCTATCCCTATAACCTCCTCCAGCCCCAACACCTCTCCCTATATCTGGAACCTCCTCCAGCACCTATACACCTCTGTATCTCTGTAACCTACACCAGCCCCTCCCCCCACCCCTATCTTTGTAACCTCCTCCAGCCCCTCCCCTACCCCTATCTTTGTAACCTCCTCCAGGCCCTCCCCTACCCCTATCTTTGTAACCTCCTCCAGCCCCTCCCCTACCCCTATCTTTGTAACCTCCTCCAGCCCCTCCCCTACCCCTATCTTTGTAACCTCCTCCAGCCCCTCCCCTACCCCTATCTTTGTAACCTCCTCCAGCCCCTCCCCTACCCCTATCTTTGTAACCTCCTCCAGCCCCTCCCCTACCCCTATCTTTGTAACCTCCTCTAGCTCCAACACCCCTCCTAATCTCTGTAACGCTCTCCAGCCTCTCAAAGATCATTATCTCTCTAACACGCGCCCTATCTCTGTATCCTCTTCCAGACCTACACACCTCCTTATCTCTGTAACTCACTCCCTATCTCTGTAACCTCCTCCAGCCCCTACACCCCTCCCTATCTCTGTAACCTCCTCAGGCCCCTACACCCCTCCCTGTCTCTGTAACCTCCTCCAGCCCTACACCCCTCCTTATCTCTGTAACTCCCTCCCTATCTCTGTAACTTCCTATCTCTGTAATCCCATCCAGCCCCTACAAGCCTCCCTATCTCAGTAACCTCCTCCGGCTCCTAAACTCTCCCTAACTCTGTAACCTCCTCCAGCCTCGCACCCCTCCCTATCTCTGTAAACTGCTCCAGTCCCTACACCCCTCCCTATGTCTGTAACATCCACCAGCCCCTACACCCCTCCCTATCTTTGTAACCTCCTCTGGCTCCTACTCCTCTCCCTGTCTCTGTAACCTCCTCCAGCCTCTCACCCCTACCTATCTCTGTAACCGCCTCCAGTCCCTAGACCCCTCTGCATCTCTGTAACATTCTCCAGCCTCTCATCGCTCCCAATCTCAGTAAACTCCTCCAGCACCTACAACCCTCCCTATCTCTGTAACTTCCTCCAGCCCCAACACCTCCCCCTATCTCTGTAACATCCTCCAGCCCTACAATCCTCCTTATCCTTGTAACCTCCTCCAAACCCAGCACACCTCCCTATCTCTGTAACCCCCTCCATCCCCTATATTCCGCCCTGTCTGTGTAACCTCCTCCAGCCTATCACCCCTCCCCATCTCTGTAACTCACCCCCCATTTCTGAATCCTCCTCCAGCCTCTCACCGCTCCCTATCTCTGTAACCTCCTCCAACCCCTACACCCCTCCCTATCTCTGTAACCTCTTCCAGCGACTACACCCCTCCCCGTCTGTGTAATCTCCTCCAGCCCCTACACCCCTCCCGATCTCTGTAAACTTCGCCAGCCACTACACCCCTCCCTATCTCTGTCACTTCCTCCAGCCCTACACCCCACCTTATCTCTGTAACTCCCTCCCTATCTCAGTAACTACCTATCTCTGTAACCCCATCCAGCCCCTACAACCCTCCCTTTCTCAGTAACCTCCTCCGGGTCCAACAACTCTCCCTAACTCTGTAATCTCCTCGAGCCTTTCACCCCTCCCTATCTCTTTAAACTCCTCCATCCATACACCCCTCCCTATCTCTGTAATCTCCTCCAGCCCCTACAACCCTCCCTATCTCTGTAACTTCCTCCAGCCCCTTCACCCCTCCCTCTCTCTGTAATCTCCTCATGCCCGTACACCCAGCACTATCTGTAACCGCCTCCAGACCTACACCGCTCATTATCACTATAACTCCTTCACTATCTCTATAAAACTCTCCAGCCTCTCATTCATCCCTGTCTCTGTAACCTCCATCCAGCCCCTCCCCCCACCCCTATCTTTGTAACCTCCTCCAGCCCATACACCCCTCCCTATCTCTGTAACCTCCTCCAGACCTACACCCCTCCACTTCGCTGCAAACTCCTCCGGCTCCTAAACGCTCCCTAACTCTGAAACCTCCTCCAGCCTTGCACCCCTCCTTATCTCTGTAACTTCCTATCTCTGTAACTCCCTCCCTATCTCTGTAACCTCCTCCAGACCTACACCCCTCCACTTCGCTGCAACCTCATCCGGCTCCTAAACTCTCCCTAACTCTGTAACCTCCTCCAGCCTCGCACCCCTCCCTAACTCTGTAACCTGCTCCAGTCCCTACACCCCTCCCTATCTTTGTAACCTCCTCTGGCTCCTACTCCTCTCCCTGTCTCTGTAACCTCCTCCAGTCCCGAGACCCCTCCCTATCTCTGCAACCTGCTCCAACCCCTACACCCCTCTGGATCTCTGTAACATCCTCCAGCCTCTCATCGCTCCCTATCTCAGTAAACTCCTCCAGCCCCTACAACCCTCCCTATCTCTGTAACTTCCTCAAGCCCCTGCACCTCCCCCTATCTCTGTAACATCCTCCTGCCCTACACTCCTCCTTATCCTTGTAACCTCCTCCAAACAATGCACACCTCCCTATCTCTGTAACCCCCTCCAGCCCCTACATCCCGCCCTATCTCTGTAACCACCTCCAGCCTATCACCCCTCCCCATCTCTGTAACTCCCCCCCGATCTCTGTGACCTCCTCCTGCCTCTCACCGCTCCCTATCTCTGTAACCTCCTCCAGCCCCTACACCCCTCCCTATCTCTGTAAATTCTTCCAGCCACTACACCCCTCCCTTTTACTGTAACCTCCTCCGGCTCCTAAACTCTCCCTAACTCTGTAACCTCCTCCAGACTCGCACCCCTCCCTATCTCTGTAACCTCCTCCAGCCCCTACACCCCTCCCTATCTCTGTAACCTCTTCCAGCCACTACACCCCTCTCTTTTACTGTAACCTCCTCCGGCTCCTAAACTCTCCCTAACTCTGTAACCTCCTCCAGACTCGCACCCCTCCCTATCTCTGTAACCTCCTCCAGCCCCTACAACCCTCCCTATCTTTGTAACCTCCTCCGGCTCCAACTCCTCTCCCTAACTCTGTAACCTCCTCCAGCCTCTCACCCCTACCTATCTCTATAACCTCTTCCAGCCTCTCATCCCTACCTATCTCTATAACCACCTCCAACCTCTACACCCCTCCCTATCTCTGGAATCTCCTCATGCCCGTAAACACCTCACTATCTGTAAACTCCTCCAGACCGACACCGCTCATTATCACTATAACTCCCTCACTATCTCTGTAACACCCTCCAGCCTCTCATTCCTCCCTATCTCTGTAACCTCCTTCAGCCCCTACACACTTCCCTAACTCTGTAACAGCGTCCAGACCCTACATCCCGCCCTATCTCTGTAACTTCCTCGCGCATATCACCCCTCCCCATCTCTATAACGCCCCTCCCATCTCTGAAACCTCCTCCAGCCTCTCACCGCTCCCTATCTCTGTAACCTCCTCCAGCCCCTACACTCCTCCCTATCTCTGTAACCTCTTCCAGCCCCTACATCCCTCCCTGTCTGTATAATCTCCTCCGGCTCCTACACCCCTCCCTATCTCTATAACCGCATCCTACCCCTACCACCCTCCCTATCTCTGTAACCTCTTCCAGCCCCGACATCCCTCCCTGTCTGTATAATCTCCTCCAGCCCCTACACCCCTCCCTATCTCTGTAACCTCCTCCAGCCCCTACGCCCCTCCTTATCTCTGTAACCTGCTCCAACACCTACACCACTCCCTATCTCTGCAACCTCCTCCGGCCCCTACACCCCTCCCTATCTCTGTAAAATACTACAGCCCCTAAACGCCTCCCTTTCTCTGTAACCACCTCCAGCCCCTACACACATCCCTATGTCTGTAACCTCCTCCAGACCCTACACACCTCCGTATCTCTGTAACCTCCTCCAGCCCCTGCACCGCATCCCTATCTCTGTAAAATTCTCCAGCCCCTACAACCCTCCCTATGACTGCAATGTCCTCCACTCCCTACAACCATCCCTTTCTCCGTAACCTCCTACACTCACTACAACCATCCCTATCTATGCAACCTCTGTCAAAACCTACAACGCTCCCTATCTCTGTAAGCTCCTCCAGCCCTTACAAACCTCCCTATCTCTGTAACTTCCTCCAGCACCCTAAACCCATCCCTATCTCAGTAACCTCGTACAGCCCCTACACCCCTCCCTATCTCTGTAACCTCCTCCAGCACCTACACCCATCCCTATCTCTGTAAACTCATCCAGCCCCTACATCTCTCCTATCTCTGTAAACTCCTTCAGCTGCTACACCCCTCCCTATCTCTGTAACCACCTCCAGCCATTTACACCTGTCCCTGTCTCTGTAATCACCTCCAGCCACCTACATCCCTCCATATCTCTGTAACCACCTCCAGCCACCTACACCCCTCCCTATCTGTAACCTCCTCCACTCACTACAACCTTCCCTACCTCTGTAACATCCTCCAGCCCCTACACCCATCCCTATCACCATAACCTCCTCCAGCCCCTACACCCCTCCCTATCTTTGTAACCTCCCCAAGCAGCTAATCCTCTCCCTGTTTCTGTAACCTCCTTCAAACCCTACACCACTCCCTATCTCTGTAATCTCCTCCAGATCCTACATCCCTCCCTATCTCTGTAAACTCCTCCAGCACCTACAACCCTCCTGATCTCTGTAAACTCCTCCACTCCCTACAACCCTCCCTATCTCTGTAACATCCTCCAGCCCTTACAACCCTCTTTAACTCTGTAACAGCTTCCTGACCCTACACATCTTCCTATCCCTATAACCTCCTCCAGCCCCAACACCTCTCCCTATATCTGGAACCTCCTCCAGCACCTATACACCTCTGTATCTCTGTAACCTACACCAGCCCCTCCCCCCACCCCTATCTTTGTAACCTCCTCCAGCCCCTCCCCTACCCCTATCTTTGTAACCTCCTCCAGGCCCTCCCCTACCCCTATCTTTGTAACCTCCTCCAGCCCCTCCCCTACCCCTATCTTTGTAACCTCCTCCAGCCCCTCCCCTACCCCTATCTTTGTAACCTCCTCCAGCCCCTCCCCTACCCCTATCTTTGTAACCTCCTCCAGCCCCTCCCCTACCCCTATCTTTGTAACCTCCTCCAGCTCCAACACCCCTCCTAATCTCTGTAACGCTCTCCAGCCTCTCAAAGATCATTATCTCTCTAACACGCGCCCTATCTCTGTATCCTCTTCCAGACCTACACACCTCCTTATCTCTGTAACTCACTCCCTATCTCTGTAACCTCCTCCAGCCCCTACACCCCTCCCTATCTCTGTAACCTCCTCAGGCCCCTACACCCCTCCCTATCTCTGTAACCTCCTCCAGCCCTACACCCCTCCTTATCTCTGTAACTCCCTCCCTATCTCTGTAACTTCCTATCTCTGTAATCCCATCCAGCCCCTACAAGCCTCCCTATCTCAGTAACCTCCTCCGGCTCCTAAACTCTCCCTAACTCTGTAACCTCCTCCAGCCTCGCACCCCTCCCTATCTCTGTAAACTGCTCCAGTCCCTACACCCCTCCCTATGTCTGTAACATCCTCCAGCCCCTACACCCCTCCCCATCTTTGTAACCTCCTCTGGCTCCTACTCCTCTCCCTGTCTCTGTAACCTCCTCCAGCCTCTCACCCCTACCTATCTCTGTAACCTCCTCCAGTCCCTAGACCCCTCTGCATCTCTGTAACATTCTCCAGCCTCTCATCGCTCCCAATCTCAGTAAACTCCTCCAGCACCTACAACCCTCCCTATCTCTGTAACTTCCTCCAACCCCAACACCTCCCCCTATCTCTGTAACATCCTCCAGCCCTACAATCCTCCTTATCCTTGTAACCTCCTCCAAACCCAGCACACCTCCCTATCTCTGTAACCCCCTCCAGCCCCTACATTCCGCCCTGTCTGTGTAACCTCCTCCAGCCTATCACCCCTCCCCATCTCTGTAACTCACCCCCCATTTCTGTATCCTCCTCCAGCCTCTCACCGCTCCCTATCTCTGTAACCTCCTCCAACCCCTACACCCCTCCCTATCTCTGTAACCTCTTCCAGCGACTACACCCCTCCCCGTCTGTGTAATCTCCTCCAGCCCCTACACCCCTCCTGATCTCTGTAAACTTCGCCAGCCACTACACCCCTCCCTATCTCTGTCACTTCCTCCAGCCCTACACCCCACCTTATCTCTGTAACTCCCTCCCTATCTCAGTAACTACCTATCTCTGTAACCCCATCCAGCCCCTACAACCCTCCCTTTCTCAGTAACCTCCTCCGGGTCCAACAACTCTCCCTAACTCTGTAACCTCCTCGAGCCTTTCACCCCTCCCTATCTCTGTAAACTCCTCCATCCATACACCCCTCCCTATCTCTGTAATCTCCTCCAGCCCCTACAACCCTCCCTATCTCTGTAACTTCCTCCAGCCCCTTCACCCCTCCCTCTCTCTGTAATCTCCTCATGCCCGTACACCCAGCACTATCTGTAACCGCCTCCAGACCTACACCGCTCATTATCACTATAACTCCTTCACTATCTCTATAAAACTCTCCAGCCTCTCATTCATCCCTGTCTCTGTAACCTCCATCCAGCCCCTCCCCCCACCCCTATCTTTGTAACCTCCTCCAGCCCATACACCCCTCCCTATCTCTGTAACCTCCTCCAGCCCTACACCCCTCCCTTTCGCTGCAAACTCCTCCGGCTCCAAAACGCTCCCTAACTCTGAAACCTCCTCCAGCCTTGCACCCCTCCTTATCTCTGTAACTTCCTATCTCTGTAACTCCCTCCCTATCTCTGTAACCCCCTCCAGCCACAACACCCCTCCCTTTCGCTGCAACCTCATCCGGCTCCTAAACTCTCCCTAACTCTGTAACCTCCTCCAGCCTCGCACCCCTCCCTAACTCTGTAACCTGCTCCAGTCCCTACACCCCTCCCTATCTCTGCAACCTCCTCCAAACACTACACTCCTCCCTATGTCTGTAAAAACCTCCAGCCCCTACACCCCTCCCTATCTTTGTAACCTCCTCTGGCTCCTACTCCTCTCCCTGTCTCTGTAACCTCCTCCAGTCCCGAGACCCCTCCCTATCTCTGCAACCTGCTCCAACCCCTACACCCCTCTGGATCTCTGTAACATCCTCCAGCCTCTCATCGCTCCCTATCTCAGTAAACTCCTCCAGCCCCTACAACCCTCCCTATCTCTGTAACTTCCTCAAGCCCCTGCACCTCCCCCTATCTCTGTAACATCCTCCAGCCCTACACTCCTCCTTATCCTTGTAACCTCCTCCAAACAATGCACACCTCCCTATCTCTGTAACCCCCTCCAGCCCCTACATCCCGCCCTACCTCTGTAACCACCTCCAGCCTATCACCCCTCCCCATCTCTGTAACTCCCCCCCGATCTCTGTGACCTCCTCCTGCCTCTCACCGCTCCCTATCTCTGTAACCTCCTCCAGCCCCTACACCCCTCCCTATCTCTGTAACTTCTTCCAGCCACTACACCCCTCCCTTTTACTGTAACCTCCTCCGGCTCCTAAACTCTCCCTAACTCTGTAACCTCCTCCAGACTCGCACCCCTCCCTATCTCTGTAACCTCCTCCAGCCCCTACACCCCTCCCTATCTCTGTAACCTCTTCCAGCCACTACACCCCTCTCTTTTACTGTAACCTCCTCCGGCTCCTAAACTCTCCCTAACTCTGTAACCTCCTCCAGACTCGCACCCCTCCCTATCTCTGTAACCTCCTCCAGCCCCTACAACCCTCCCTATCTTTGTAACCTCCTCTGGCTCCAACTCCTCTCCCTATCTCTGTAACCTCCTCCAGCCTCTCACCCCTACCTATCTCTATAACCTCCTCCAGCCTCTCATCCCTACCTATCTCTATAACCACCTCCAACCTCTACACCCCTCCCTATCTCTGGAATCTCCTCATGCCCGTAAACACCTCACTATCTGTAAACTCCTCCAGACCGACACCGCTCATTATCACTATAACTCCCTCACTATCTCTGTAACACCCTCCAGCCTCTCATTCCTCCCTATCTCTGTAACCTCCTTCAGCCCCTACACACTTCCCTAACTCTGTAACAGCATCCAGACCCTACATCCCGCCCTATCTCTGTAACTTCCTCGCGCATATCACCCCTCCCCATCTCTATAACGCCCCTCCCATCTCTGAAACCTCCTCCAGCCTCTCACCGCTCCCTATCTCTGTAACCTCCTCCAGCCCCTACACCCCTCCCTATCTCTGTAACCTCTTCCAGCCCCGACATCCCTCCCTGTCTGTATAATCTCCTCCAGCCCCTACACCCCTCCCTATCTCTGTAACCTCCTCCAGCCCCTACGCCCCTCCTTATCTCTGTAAAATACTACAGCCCCTACACACATTCCTATGTCTGTAACCTCCTCCAGCCCCTACAACCCTCCCTATCTTTGTAACTTCCTCCAGCCCCTACGCCCCTCCCTATCTAACCTGCTCCAGCCCCGACACCCCTCCCTATCTCTGTAACCTCCGTCCAGCACCTACGCCCCTCCATATCTCTGTAACCTGCTCCAACCCTTACACCCCTCCCGATCTCTGTAAGCTTCTCCAGCCGGTACTCCCCTCCCTATCTCTGTAATCTCCTCCAGTCCCTACACCCATCCCTATCTCTGTAATCTCCTCCAGTCCCTACACCCCTCCCTATCTCTGTAACCTCCTAGAGCCCCTACACCCCTTCATATCTCTGTAATCCCCGGCAGCATCTACAACGCTCCCTATCTCTGTAACCTCCTCACGCCCGTACACCCCTCCCTATCTCTAACCTCCTCCAGCCCCTTCACCTCTCCCTATCTCTGTAACCTCCTCCGGCTCCTACACCCCTCCCTATCTTTGTAACCTCCTCCAACCCCTACACACCTCCCTATCTATGTAACCTCCTCCAAACCATACACACTTCCCTAAATCTGTGACCTCCTCCAACCCCTTCACACCTCCGTATCTCTGTAACCTCCTCCAGCCAATACACCCCTCCCTATCTCTGTAACATCCTCCGGCCTCTATACCCTCGATAACTCTGTAAACTACTCCAGCCTTATACCTCCCTAACTCTGTAACCTCCTCCAGCCCCGACACCCCTCCCTAAATCTCTAACCTCCTCCAGCCCCCACAACCCTCCCTATCTCTGTAACCTCCTCCAGCCCCAACGCCCCTCCCTTTCTCTGTAACCTCCTCCAGGCCCAAGGCCCCTCCCTATCTCTGTAACATTCGCCAGCCCGTACACCCTTCCCTATCTCTGTAAACTCCTCCAGCGCCTACACCCCTCCCTATCTCTGGACCCTCCTGCAGCCACTACACCCCTCCCTATCTCTGTAACCTCCTCCAGCCCTGCACCCCTCCTTATCTCTGTAACTCCCTCCCTATCTCTGTAACTTCCTATCTCTGTAACCCCATCCAGCCCTACAACCCTCCCTATCTCAGTAACCTCCTCCAGCTCCTACACCTCTCCCTAACTCTGTAACCTCCTCCACCCTCTCACCCCTCCCTATCTCTGTAAAATCCTCCAGTCCCACAACCCCTCCCTATCTCTGTAACCCCCTCCAATCCCTACACTCCTCCCTATCTCTGTAACATGCTCCAGCTCCTACACCCCTCCCTATCTCTGTAATGCTCTCCAGCCTCTCACCTGTCCCTAACTCTGTAAATCCCTACCTATCTCTGTAACCTCCTGCAGCCCTACACCCCTCCCTATCTCTGAAACCTGCTCCGGCCCCTATACCGCTCCCTAACTCTGTAACCTCCTCCAGACCCTACAACCTCCCTATCTCTGTAAACTCCTCCAGCCCCTACACCCCTCCCTATCACTGTAACCTCCTCCAGCCTCTACGCCCCGCCCTATCTCTGTAATGTTCTCCAACCCCTACACCCCTCCCTATCTCTGTAACCTCCTCCGGCCCGTACACCCCTCCCTATCTCGGTAAAATCCTACAGCCCCTAAACCCCTCCCTATCCCTGTAACCTCCACCAGCCTCTACAACCCTCCCTAACTCTGTAACCTCCTCCAGCCCCTAAACCCATCCCTATCTCTGTAACCTCCTCCAGCCCCTACAACCCTCCCTATCTCTGTAAATTCCTCCTGACCCTGCACCCCTCCCTATCTCTGTCACTTCCTCCAGCCCCTACACCCCTCCATATATCTCTAACCTGCTCCAGGCCCTACACCCCTCCCTATCTCTGTAACCTCCTCCAGCCCCTACACCCCTCCCTATCTCTGTAACCTGCTCCAGCCCCTACACCCCTCCCTATCTCTGTAACCTCCTCCAGCCCCTACGCCCCTCCCGATATCTGTAAACTGCTCCAACACTTACACCCCTCCCGATCTCTGTAAGCTTCTCCAGCCGGTACTCCCCTCCCTATCTCTGAAATCTCCTCCAGTCCCTACACCCTTCCCTATCTCTGTAACCTCCTAGAGCCCATATACCCCTCCATATCTCTGTAACACCCGCAGCATCTACACCCCTCCCTATCTCTGTAACCTCCTCATGCCCGTACACCCCTCCCTATCTCTGTAACCTCCTCCAAGCACTACACACCTCCCGATCTATGTAACCTCCTCCAAACCATACACAATTCCCTATATCTGTAACCTCCTCCAACCCATTGACACCTCCGTATCTCTGTAACCTCCTCCAGCCACTACACCCCTCCCTATCTCTGTAACCTCCTCCAGCCCCTACAACCTCTCTAACTCTTTAACCTCCTCCAGCCCCTACACCCCTCACTAAATCTCTAACCTCCTCCAGCCCCTACACCCCTCCCTATGTCTGTAACCTCCTCCAGCCCCTACACCCCTCCCTATCTCTGTAACCTTTTCCGGCGCCTACTCCTCTCCCTATCTCTGCAACCTCCTCCAGGCTCTCTCCCCTACCTATCTCTATAACGCTATCTCTGTAACCTTCGCCAGCCCGTATACCCTTCCCTATCTCTGTAAATTCCTCCAGCCCCTAAACCCCTCTCTATCTCTGTAGCCTCCAGCAGCCACTACACCCCTCCCTATCTCTGTAACCTCCTCCAGCCCTGCACCCCTCCTTATCTCTGTAACTCCCTCCCTATCTCTGTAAATTCCTATCTCTGAAACTCCCTCCTTATCTCTGTAACCTCCACCAGCCCCTCCCGTCACCCCTATCTTTGTAACCTCCTCCAGCCAATATACCCCTCTATATCTCTGTAACCTCCTCCAGCTCCTACACCCCTCCCAATCTCTGTAACGCTCTCCAGCCTCTCAAAGCTCATTATCTCTGTAACTCCAGTCCTATCTCTGTATCCTCTTCCAGACCTACACACCTCCTTATCTCTGTAACTCCCTCCCTATCTCTGTAACCTCCTCCAGCCCCTACACCCCTCCCTATCTCTGTAACCTCCTCAGGCCCCTAAACCCCTCCCTATCTCTGTAACCTCCTCCAGCACTACACCCCTCCTTATCTCTGTAACTCCCTCCCTATCTCTGTAACTTCCTATCTCTGTAACTCCCTCCCTATCTCTGTAACCCCCTCCAGCCCCTACACCCCTCCCTTTCGCTGTAACCTCCTCCGGCTCCTAAACTCTCCCTAACTCTGTAACCTCCTCCAGCCTCGCACCCCTCCCTATCTCTGTAAACTGCTCCAGTCCCTACTCCCCTCCCTATCTCTGTAACCTCCTCCAATCACTACACGCCTCCCTATGTCTGTAACCTCCTCCAGACCATATACCCCTCCCTATCTTTGTAACCTTTTCCGGCGCCTACTCCTCTCCCTATCTCTGCAACCTCCTCCAGGCTCTCTCCCCTACCTATCTCTATAACCCTATCTCTGTAACCTCCTCCAGCCCCTACACTCCTCCCTGCCTGTGTAATCTCCTCCGGCTCCTACGCCCCTCCCTATCTCTGTAACCTCCTTCGGGCCATACACCCCTCCTTATCTTTGTAACCTCCTCTGGCTCCTACTCCTCTCCCTGTCTCTGTAACCTCCTCCAGTCCCTAGACCCCTCCCTATCTCTGCAACCTCCTCCAACCCCTACACCCCTCTGCATCATCCTCCAGCCTCTCATCGCTCCCTATCTCAGTAAACTCCTCCAGCCCCTACAACCCTCCCTACCTCAGTAACTTCCTCCAGCCCCTACACCTCCTCCTATCTCCGTAACATCATCCAGCCCTACACTTCTCCTTATCCTTGTAACCTCCTCCAAACACTGCACACCTCCCTATCTCTGTAACCCCCTCCATCCCCTACATCCAGCCCTATCTCTGTAACCTCCTCCAGCCTATCACCCCTCCCCATCTCTGTCAATCCCCACCCATTTCTGTAACCTCCTCCAGCCTCTCACCGCTCCCTATCTCTGTAACCTCCTCCAGCCCCTACACCCCTCCCTGCCTGTGTAATCTCCTCCGGCTCCTACGCCCCTCCCTTTCTCTGTAACCTCCTTCGGGCCATACACCCCTCCCTATCTCTGTAACCTCCTCCAGCCCCTACACCCCTCCCTATCTCTGTACCCTCCTCAGACCCCTACACCCCTCCCTATCTCTGTAACCTCCTCCAGCCCTACACCCCTCCTTATCTCTGTAACTCCCTCCCTATCTCTGTAACCCCATCCAGCCCCTACACCCCTCCCTTTCGCTGTAACCTCCTCCGGCTCCTAAACTCTCCCTAACTCAGTAACCTCCACCAGGCTCGCACCCCTCCCTTTCTCTGTAACCTGCTCCAGTCCCTTCACCGCTCCCTATCTCTGTAACCTCTTCCAGCTCCTACATCCCTCCCTGTCTGTGTAATCTCCTCCAGTCGCTACACCCCTCCCTATCTCTGTAAACCCCTAGAGCCCCTACACCCCTCCATAACTCTGTAACCCCCGACAGCATCTACACCCCTCCCTATCTCTGTAAACTCCTCATGCCCGTACAACCCTCCCTATCTCTAACCTCCTCCAGCCCCTTCACATCTCCCTATCTCTGTAACCTCCTCCGGCTCCTACACCCCTCCCTATGTCTGTAACCTCCTCCAGCCCCTACACCCCTCCCTATCTTTGTAACCTTTTCCGGCTCCTATTCCTCTCCCTATCTCTGTAACCACCTCCAACCTCTCACCCCTATCTATCTCTATAACCTCCTCATGCCCGTACACCCCTCAATATCTGTAACCTCCTCCAGCCCCTACACCCCTCCCTATCTCTGTAACCTCTTCCAGCCCCGACACCCCTCCCTGTCTGTGTAATCTCCTCCGGTTCCTACGCCCCTCCCTATCTCTGTAACCTCCTCCAGCCACTACACCCCTCCCTCTCTCTGTAACCTCCTCTGCCCGTACACCCCTCAATATCTGTAACCTCCTCCAGACCTACACCGCTCATTATCACTATAACTCCCTCACTATCTCTGTAACAACCTCCAGCCTCTCATTCCTACCTATCTCTGTAACTCCTCCAACACCTGCACACCTCCCAATCTCTATAACCGCCGCCTACCCCTACACACCTCCCTATCTCTGAAATCTGCTCCGGCCTCTATACCCCTCCCTAACTCTGTAACCTCCTCCAGACCCTACAACCTCCCTAACTCTGTAACCTCCTCCAGCCCTACACCCCTCCCTATCTCTGTAAGCTTCACCAGCCCCTACACCCCTCCCTATCTCTGTAACCTCCTCCAGCCCCTACACCCCTCCCTATCTCTGTAACCTCCTCCAGCCCCTACAACCCTCCATATCTCTGTAACTTCCTCCATCCCATACACCCCTCCCTATCTCAATAACCGCCTCATGCCCGTACACCCATCACTATCTGTAACCTCCTCCAGACCTACACTGCTCATTATCACTATAACTCCCACACTATCTCTGTATCACCCTCCAGCCTTTCATTCCTCCCTAACTCTGTAACATCCACCAGCACCTCTCCCCATCCCTAACTTTGTAACCTCCTCCAGCCCATACACCCCTCCCTATCTCTGTAACATCCTCCAGCTCCAACACACCTCCCTATCTCTGGAAAGCTCTCCAGCCTCTCAACGCTCCCTATCTCTGTAACTCCCGCCCTATCTCTGTATCCTCTTCCAGACCTACACCTCTCCTTAACTCTGTAACACCCTCCCTATCTCTGTAACCTCCTCCAGGCCCTACACCCCTCCCTATCTCTGTAACCTCCTCATGCCCCTACACCCCTCCCTATTTCTGTAACCGCCTCCAGCCCTACACCCCTCCTTATCTCTGTAACAACCTCCCTATCACTGTAACTTCCAATCTCTGTAACTCGCTCCCTATCTCTGTAACCCCCTCCAGCCCCTACACCCCTCCCTTTCGCTGTAACCTCCTCCGGCTCCTAAACTCTCCCCAACTCTGTAACCTCCTCCAGCCTCGCACCCCTCCCTATCTCTAAAATGCTCCAGTCCCTACACCCCTCCCTATCTCTGTAACCTCCTCCAATCCCTACACCCCTCCCTATCTCTATAACATCTTCCAGCTCCTACACCCCACCCTATCTCTGTAACGCTCTCCAGCCTCTCACCCGGCCCTATCTCTGTAACACACTCCCTATCTCTGTAACCTCCTCCAGCCCTACACCCCTCCCTATTTCTGTAACCTCCTCCAGCACCTACGCCCTTCCCTATCTCTGTAACCTGCTCCAACCCCTACACCCCTCCCTAAATCTGAAAGCTTCGCCAGCCCCTACACCCCTCCCTATCTCTGTAAATCCATCCCTATCTCTGTAACCTTCTCCAGCCCCTACACCCCTCCCTACTCTGTAACCTCCTCAGGCCCCTACACCCCTCCCTATCTCTGTAACCCCCTCCAGCCCCTCCACCCCTCCCTTGCGCTGTAACCTCCTCCAGCTCCTAAACTCTCCCTAACTCTGTAACCTCCTCCAGCCTCGCACCCCTCCCTATCTCTGTAACCTGCTCCAGTCCCTACGCCCATCCCTATCTCTGTAACCTCCTAGAGCCCCTACACCCCTCCCGATCTCTGTAACCTGCTCCAGTCGCTACACCCCTCCCTATCTCTGTAACCTCCTAGAGCCCCTACACCACTCCCTATCTCTGTAACATCCTCCAGCTCCAACACACCTCCCTATCTCTGGAAAGCTCTCCAGCCTCTCAACGCTCCCTATCTCTGTAACTCCCGCCCTATCTCTGTATCCTCTTCCAGACCTACACCTCTCCTTAACTCTGTAACACCCTCCCTATCTCTGTAACCTCCTCCAGGCCCTACACCCCTCCCTATCTCTGTAACCTCCTCATGCCCCTACACCCCTCCCTATTTCTGTAACCGCCTCCAGCCCTACACCCCTCCTTATCTCTGTAACAACCTCCCTATCACTGTAACTTCCAATCTCTGTAACTCGCTCCCTATCTCTGTAACCCCCTCCAGCCCCTACACCCCTCCCTTTCGCTGTAACCTCCTCCGGCTCCTAAACTCTCCCCAACTCTGTAACCTCCTCCAGCCTCGCACCCCTCCCTATCTCTAAAATGCTCCAGTCCCTACACCCCTCCCTATCTCTGTAACCTCCTCCAATCCCTACACCCCTCCCTATCTCTATAACATCTTCCAGCTCCTACACCCCACCCTATCTCTGTAACGCTCTCCAGCCTCTCACCCGTCCCTATCTCTGTAACACACTCCCTATCTCTGTAACCTCCTCCAGCCCTACACCCCTCCCTATTTCTGTAACCTCCTCCAGCCCCTACGCCCTTCCCTATCTCTGTAACCTGCTCCAACCCCTACACCCCTCCCTAAATCTGAAAGCTTCGCCAGCCCCTACACCCCTCCCTATCTCTGTAAATCCATCCCTATCTCTGTAACCTTCTCCAGCCCCTACACCCCTCCCTACTCTGTAACCTCCTCAGGCCCCTACACCCCTCCCTATCTCTGTAACCCCCTCCAGCCCCTCCACCCCTCCCTTGCGCTGTAACCTCCTCCAGCTCCTAAACTCTCCCTAACTCTGTAACCTCCTCCAGCCTCGCACCCCTCCCTATCTCTGTAACCTGCTCCAGTCCCTACACCCCTCCCTATCTCTGTAACCTCCTAGAGCCCCTACACCCCTCCCGATCTCTGTAACCTGCTCCAGTCGCTACACCCCTCCCTATCTCTGTAACCTCCTAGAGCCCCTACACCACTCCCTATCTCTGTAACCTCCTCAAATCCCTACACCCCTCCCTTTGTCTGTAACCTCCTCCAGCCCCACACCCCTCCCTATCTTTGTAACCTCCTCCGGCGCCTACTCCTCTCCCTATCTCTGTAACCTCCTCCAGCCTCTCTCCCCTACCTATCTCTATAACCACCTCCAACCCCTTCATCCCTCCCGATCTTTGTAACCTCCTACTCCTCTCCCTGACTCTGTAACCTCCTCCAGTCCCTAGACCCCTCCCTATCTCTGCAACCTCCTCCAACCCCTACACACCTCTGCATCTCTGTAACATCCTCCAGCCTCTCATCGCCCCCTATCTCAGTAAACTCCTCGAGCCCTGACAACCCTCCCTATCTCAGTAATTCCTCCAGCCCCTACACCTCCCCCTATCTCCGTAACCTCCTCCAGCCCTACAGTCCTCCTTATCCTTGTAACCTCCTCCAACACTGCACACATCCCTATCTCTGTAACCCCCTCCATCCCCTACATCCAGCCCTATCTCTGTAACCTCCTCCAGCCTATCTCCATTCCCCATCTCTGTCACTCCCCCCCCATTTCTGTAACCTCCTCCAGCCTCTCACCGCTCCCTATCTCTGTAACCTCCTCCAGCCCCTACACCCCTCCCTATCTCTGTAACCTCTTCCAGCCCCTACACCCCTCCCTGCCTGTGTAATCTCCTCCGGCTCCTACGACCCTCCCTATCTCTGTAACCTCCTTCGGCCCCTACACCCCTCCCTATCTCTGTAACATCCTCCAGCCACTACACCCCTCCCTATCACTGTAACCTCCTCACGCCCGTACACCCCTCAATATCATCAACCTCCTCCAGACCTACACCGCTCATTATCACTATAACTCCCTCACTATCTCTGTAACACCCTCCAGCCTCTCATTCCTCCCTACCTCTCTAACCTCCTCCAACCCCTACACACCTCCCTATCTCTATAACCTCCTACAGACCCTACAACCTCCCTATCTCTGTAACCTCCTCCAGCCCTACACAACTCCCTATCTCTGTAAGCTTCGCCAGGCCCTACACCCCTCCCTAACTCTGTAACCTCCCCCAGCCCCTACACCCCTCCCTATCTCTGTAACCTCCTCCAACCACTACACACCTCCCTATCTATGTAACCTTCTTCAAACCATACATCACTTCCCTATATCTGTCACCTCCTCCAACCCATTCACACCTCCGTATCTCTGTAACCTCCTCCAGCCACTACAACCCTCCCTATCTCTGTAACATCCTCCGGCACCTATAACCCTCGCTATCTCTGTAACCTCCTCCAGCCCCTACAACCTCCCTAACTCTGTAACCTCCTCCAGCCCCTAGACCCCTCACTAAATCTCTAACCTCCTCCAGCCACTACACCCCTCCCTATTTCTGTAACCTCCTGCAGCCACTACACCCCTCCCTATCTCTGTAACCTCCTCCAGCCCTGCACCCCTCCTTATCTCTGTAACTCCCTCCCTATCTCTGTAAATTCCTATCTCTGTAACCCCATCCAGCCCCTACAACCCTACCTATCTCAGTAACCTCCTCCGGCTCCTATACCTCTCCCTATCACTGTAAAATCCTCCAGTCCCTACACCCCTCCCTATCTCTGTAACCTCCTCCAATCCCTACAACCCTCCCTATCTCTGTAACATCCTCCAGCTCCTACACCCTCCCTATCTCTGTAACTTCCTCCAGCCCCTTCACCCCTCCCTATCTCTGTAACCTCCTCATGCCCGTACACCCCTCACTATCTGTAACCTCCTCCAGACCTACACCGCTCATTATCACTATAACTCCCTCGATATCTCTGTAACACCCTCCAGCCTCTCATTCCTCCCTATCTCTGTAACCTCCACCAGCCCCTCTCCCCACAACTATCTTTGTAACCTCCTCCAGCCCCTCCCCCCACCCCTATCTTTGTAACCTCCACCAGCTCCAAAACCCCTCCCTATCTCTGTAACGCTCTCCAGCCTCTCACCGCTCCCTATCTCTGTAACTCCCGCCCTATCTCTGAATCCTCTTCCAAACCTACACACCTCCTTATCTCTGTAACTCCTTCCCTATCTCTGTAACCTCCTCCAGCCCCTACACCCCTCCCTATCTCTGTAACCTCCTCAGGCCCCTACACCCCTCCCTTTCGCTGTAACCTCCTCCGGCGCCTAAACTCTCCCTAACTCTGTAACCTCCTCCAGCCTCGCACCCCTCCCTTTCTCTGTAACCAGCTCCAGTCCCTACACCCCTCCCTATCTCTGTAACCTCCTCTGGCTCCTACTCCTCTCCCTGTCTCTGTAACCTCCTCCAGTCCCTAGACCCCTCCCTATCTCTGCAACCTCCTCCAACCCCTACACTCCTCTGCATCTCTGTAACATCCTCCAGCCTCTCATCGCTCCCTATCTCAGGAAACTCCTCCAGCCCTACAACACTCCCTATCTCTGTAACTTCCTCCAGCCCCTACACCTCCCCCTATCTCTGTAACATTCTCCAAGCCCGACAATCCTCTTTATCCTTGTAACCTCCTCCAATCCCTGCACACCTCCCTATCTCTCTAACCCCCTCCAGCCCCTACATCCCGCCCTATCTGTGTAACCTCCTCCAGCCAATCACCCCTCCCCATCTCTGTAACTCACCCCCCATTTCTGTAACCTCCTCCTGCCTCTCACCGCTCCCTATCTCTGTAACCTCCTCCAGCCCCTACACCCCTCCCTATCTCTGTAATCACTTCCAGCCCCTACACCCCTCCCTGTCAGTGTAATCTCCTCCGGCTCCTACGCCCCTCCCTATCTCTGTAACCTCCTCATGCCCGTACACCCCTCAATAACATCAACCTCCTCCAGACCTACACCGCTCATTATCACTATAACTCCCTCACTATCTCTGTAACACCCTCCAGCCTCTCATTCCTCCCTATCTCTGTAAACTCCTCCAACCCCTACACACCTCCCTATCTCTATAACCTCCTACAGACCTACAACCTCCCTTTCTCTGTAACCTCCTCCAGCCCTACACACCTCCCTATCTCTGTCACCTCCTCCAGCCCCTACACCCCTCCCTATCTCTGTAAGCTTCGCCAGGCCCGACACCCCTCCCTATCTCTGTAACCTCCTCCAGCCCCTACACCACTCCCTATCTCTGTCACCTCCTCCAGCCCCTAAACCCCTCCCTATCTCTGTAACCTCCACAAGCCCGTACACACATCACTATCTTTAACCTCCTCCAGACCTACACCGCTCATTATCACTATAACTCCCACTCTATCTCTGTAACACCCTCCAGCCTCTCCATCCTCCCTATCTCAGTAACCTCCACCAGCCCCTCCCCCACCCATATCTTTGTAACCTCCTCCAGCCAATACACCCCTCCCTATCTCTGTAACCTCCTCCAGCTCCAACACACCTCCCTATCTCTGTAACGCTCTCCAGCCTCTCACCGCTCCCTATCTCTGTAACTCCCGCCCTATCACTGTATCCTCTTCCAGACCTACACCCCTCCTTATCTCTGTAAATTCCTCCCTATCTCTGTAACCTCCTCCAGCCCCTACACCCCTCCCTATCTCTGTAACCTCCTCAGGCCCCTACACCCCTCCCTATTTCTGTAACCTCCTCCAGCCCTACACACCTCCTTATCTCTGTAACTCCCTCCCTATCTCTGTAACTTCCAATCTCTGCAAATCCCTCCCTATCTCTGTAACCCCCTCCAGCCCCTACACCCCTCCCTTTCGCTGTTACCTCCTCCGGCTCCTAAACTCTCCCTAACTCTGTAACCTCCTCCAGCCTCGCACCCCTCCCTAACTCTGTAACCTGCTCCAGTCCCTACACCCCTCCCTACCTCTGTAACATCCTCCGGCCCATACACCCCTCCCTATCTCTCTAAAATCCTACAGCCCCTAAACCCCTCCCTATCTCTGTAACCTCCACCAGCCCCTGCAACCCCCCCTATCTATGTAACCTCCTCCAGTCCCTACACCCATCCCTATCTCTGTAACCTCCTCCAGCCCCTACACCCCTCCCTATCTCTGTAACCTCATCCAACACCTACGTCCCTGCCTATCTCTGTAACCTGCTCCAGCGCCTACACCCCTCCCTATCTCTGTAACCTCCTCCAGCCCCTACACCCCTACAAATCTCTGTAACTTCCTCCAGCCCCTAGACCCCTTCCTAACTCTGTAACCTCCTCATGCCTGTAAACCCCTCACTATCTGTAAACTCCTCCAGACCTACACCGCTCATTATCACTATAACTCCCTCACTATCTCTGTAACACCCTCCAGCCTCTCATTCCTCCCTATCTCTGTATACTCTTCCAGCCCCTACACCCCTCCCTATCTCTGTAACCTCCTCCAGCACCTTCACCCCTCCCTCTCTCTGTAATCTCCTCATGCCCGTACACCCATCACTATCTGTAACCTCCTCCAATCCCTACACCCCTCCCTATGTCTGTAACCTGCTCCAGTCCCTACACCCCTCCCTATCTCTGTAAAATCCTCCAATCCCTACACCCCTCGCTATCTCTGAAACCTCCAATCCCTACACCTCTCCCTATCTCTGTAACCTCCAATCCCCACACTCCTCCCTATGTCTGTAACCTCCTCCAGCCCCTACACCCCTCCCTATCTCTGTAACCTCCTCCAGCCTCTCAACCCTACCTATCTCTATAACCTCCTCCAGCCTCTCACCCCTACCTATCTATATAACCACCTCCAACCACTACACCCCTCCCTATGTTTGTAACCTCCTCTGGCTCCTACTCCTCTCCCTGTCTCTGTAACCTCCTCCAGTCCCTAGACCCCTCCCTATCTCTGCAATCTCCTCCAACCCCTACAGCCCTCTGTATCTCTGTAACCTCCTCCAGCCTCTCATCGTTCCCTATCTCTGTAACCTCCTCCAGCCTCTCATCGCTCCCTATCTCAGTCAACTCCTCCAGCCCCTACAATGCTCCCAAACTCTGTAACTTCCTCCAGCCCCTACACCTCCCCCTATCTCTGTAACATCCTCCAGACCTACACTCCTCCTTATCCTTGTAACATACTCCAAACCCTGCACACCTCCCTATCTCTGAAAACTCCTCCAGCCCCTACATCCCGCCCTACCTCTGTAACCTCCTCCAGCCTATCACCCAACCATCTCTGTAACTACCCCCCAATCTCTGTAACCTCCTCCAGCCCCTACACCCCTCCCTATCTCTGTAACCTCTTCCAGCCCCTACACCCCTCCCTGTCTGTGTAATCTCCTCCACTTCCTATACCCCACCCTATCGCTGCAACCTCCTTTGGCCCATACAGCCCTCCCTATCTCTGTAACATCCTTCGGCCCCTTAAACCCTCCCTATCTCTGTAACTTCCTCCAGCCCCTACAACCATCCCTATTTCTGTAAAATCCTCCAGCCCCTACACCTCTCCCTGTCTCTGTAACCTCCTCCAGCCCTACACCCCTCCTTATCTCTGTAACTCCCTCCCTATCTCTGTGACTTCCTATCTCTGTAACTCCCTCCCTATCTCTGTAACACCCTCCCTTTCGCTGTAACCTCCGCCGGCTCCTAAACACTCCCTAACTCACTAAACTCCTCCAGCCTCGCACCCCTCCCTATCTCTGTAACCAGCTCCAGTCCATACACCCCTCCCTATCTCTGTAACCTCCTCCAATCCCTACACCCCTCCCTATGTCTGTAACCTGCTCCAGTCCCTACACCCCTCCCTATCTCTGTAAAATCCTCCAATCCCTACACCCCTCGCTATCTCTGAAACCGCCAATCCCTGCACCTCTCCCTATCTCTGTAACCTCCAATCCCCACACTCCTCCCTATCTCTGTAAACTCCTCCAGCCCCTACACCCCTCCCTAACTCTGTAACCTCTTCCAGCCCCTACACCCGTCCCTGTCTGTGTAATCTCTTCCACTTCCTATACCCCACCCTATCGCTGTAACCTCCTTTGGCCCCTACAGCCCTCCCTATCTCTGTAACTTCCTCCAGCCCCTACAAACCTCCCTATTTCTGTAAAATCCTCCAGCCACTACACCCCTCCCTATTTCTGTAAATCCTCCAGCCACTACACCCCTCCCTATTTCTGTAACCTCCTTTGGCCCCTACACCCCTCCCTATCTCTGTAACCTCCTCCAGCCCCTACACCCCTCCCTATCTCTGTAACCTCCTCCAGCCCCTACACCCCTCCCTATCTCTGTAACCTGCTCCAACCCCTACACCCCTCCCTATCTCTGTAAACTGCTCCAACCCCTACACCCCTCCCTATCTCTGTAACGTCCTCCATCCCCTACACCTCTCCCTATCTCTGTAACCTCCTCCAGCCCCTACACCCCTCCCTATCTCTGTAAACTGCTCCAACCCCTACACCCCTCCCTATCTCTGTAACGTCCTCCATCCCCTACACCTCTCCCTATCTCTGTAACCTCCTCCAGCCCCTACACCCCTCCCTATCTCTGTAAACTGCTCCAACCCCTACACCCCTCCCTATCTCTGTAACGTCCTCCATCCCCTACACCTCTCCCTATCTCTGTAACCTCCTCCATCCCCTACACCTCTCCCTATCTCTGTAACCTCCTACAGCCCCTACGCCCCTCCCTATCTCTGTAACCTGCTCCAACCCCTACACCCCTCCCCATCTCTGTAACCTCCTTCGGCCCCTACACCCCTCCCTATTTCTGTAAAATCCTCCAGCCCCTACACTCCTCCCTATCACTGTAACCTCCTCCAGCCCCTACACTCCTCCCTATCTCAGTAACCTCCTCCAGCCCCTACGCCCCTCCCTATCTCTGTAACCTCCTCCAGCCCCTACAACCCTCTGTATCTCTGTAACCTCCTCCAGCCTCTCATCGCTCCCTATCTCTGTAACCTCCTCCAGCCTATCACCCCACCATCTCTGTAACTATCCACCAATCTCTGTAACCTAATCCAGCCTCTCACCACTCCCTATCTCTGTAAACTCCTCCAGCCCCTACACCCCTCCCTATCTCTGTAACCTCTTCCAGCCCCTACACCCCTCCCTGTCTGTGTAATCTCCTCCACTTCCTACACCACTCCCTATCTCTGTAACCTCCTTTGGCCCCTACACCCCTCCCTATCTCTGTAACCTCCTCCAGCCCCTACACCCCTACAAATCTCTGTAACTTCCTCCAGCCCCTAGACCCCTTCCTAACTCTGTAACCTCCTCATGCCTGTAAACCCCTCACTATCTGTAAACTCCTCCAGACCTACACCGCTCATTATCACTATAACTCCCTCACTATCTCTGTAACACCCTCCAGCCTCTCATTCCTCCCTATCTCTGTATACTCTTCCAGCCCCTACACCCCTCCCTATCTCTGTAACCTCCTCCAGCCCCTACACCCCAACCTATCTCTGTAACCTCCTCATGCCCGTACACCCATCACTATCTGTAACCTCCTCCAGACCTACACCGCTCATTATAACTAACTCCCTCACTATCTCTGTAACACGCTCCAGCCTCTCATTCCTCCCTATCTCTGTAACCTCCACCAGCCACTCCCTCCACCCCTATCTTTGTAACCTCCTCCAGCCCATACACACCTCCCTATCTCTGTAACCTCCTCCAGCTTCAACACCCCTCCCTATCTCTGTTACGCTCTCCAGCCTCTCACCGCTCCCTATCTCTGTAACTCCCGCCCTATCTCTGTATCCTCTTCCAGACCTACACTCCTCCTTATCTCTGTAACTCCCTCCCTATCTCTGTAACCCCCTCCAGCCCCTACACCCCTCCCTATCTCTGTAACCTCCTCCAGCCCCTACACCACTGCGTATCTCTGTAAACCCCTCCAGCCTCTCATCCCTCCCTATCACTGTAACCACCTCCAGCTCCTACATCCCTCCCTATCTCTGTAAACTCCTCCAGCCCCTACACCCGTTTCTATCTCTGTAAACACCTCCAGCCTCTAATCCCTCCCTGTCTCTGTAACCTCCACAAGTCCCTACGCACCTCCCTATCTCTGTAACCTCCTCCAGCCTCTCACCCCCCATCTGTGTAACTCCCTCCCCATCATTGTAGCCCGCACCAGCCTCCCATCCCTCCCTATCTCTGTAAACACCTCCAGCCTCTCATCGCTCCCTATCTCTGTAACCACCTCCAGCCCGTACACCACTCCCTATCTCTGTAACCTCCTCCAGCCCCTGCACCCCTCCCTATCTCTGTAACCTCCTCCAGCTCCTACACCCCTTCCTACTCTGTAACCTCCTCCAGCCCCTACAACCCTCCCTATCTCTGTAACTTCCTATCTCTGTAACCTCCACCAGCCACTCCCTCCACCCCTATCTTTGTAACCTCCTCCAGCCCATACACACCTCCCTATCTCTGTAACCTCCTCCAGCTTCAACACCCCTCCCTATCTCTGTTACGCTCTCCAGCCTCTCACCGCTCCCTATCTCTGTAAATCCCGCCCTATCTCTGTATCCTCTTCCAGACCTACACTCCTCCTTATCTCTGTAACTCCCTCCCTATCTCTGTAACCCCCTCCAGCCCCTACACCGCTCCCTATCTCTGTAACCTTCGGCAGTCCGTACACCCTTCCTTATCACTGTAACCTCCTCCAGCCTCTACACCCCTCCCTATCTCTGTAACCTCCTCAGGCACCTACACCCCTCCCTACCTCTGTAACCTCCTCCAGCCCTACACCCCTCCCTATGTCTGTAACCTCCTCCAGCCCCTACACCCCTCCCTATCTCTGTAACCACCTCCAGCCCCTACACCCTTCACTATCTCTGTAACCTCCTCCAGCCTCTACACCCCTCCCTATCTCTGTAACCTCCTCAGGCACCTACACCCCTCCCTATCTCTGTAACCTCCTCCAGCCCTACACCCCTCCCTATGTCTGTAAACTCCTCCAGCCCCTACACCCCTCCCTATGTCTGTAACCTCCTCCAGCCCCTACACCCCTCCCTATCTCTGTAACCTCCTACAGCCCCTACACCCCTCTCTTTCTCTGTTACTTCCTCCAGCCGCTACATCCTTCCCTATCTCTGTAACCCCCTCCAGCCCTACACCCCTCCTTATCTCTGTAACTCCCACCCTATCTCTGTAACCTCCTCTGGCTCCAACACCCCTCCCAATCTTTGTAACCTCCTCCAGCTCCCATAATCCTCACTATGTCTGTTACCTACTCCAGCCCCTACACCCATCCCTACCTCTCTAACCTCCCCCAGCCCCTACACCTCCCCCAATCTCTGTAACCTTCTCCAGTCCCAACACTCCTCCCGATCTCTGTAACCTCCACCAGCCTCTCACCCCGCCATCTCTGTAACTCCCTCCCCATCTCTGTAAACTGCACCAGCTTCCCATCCCTCCCTATCTCTGTAGCATGCTCCAGCCCCTGCACCCCTCCATTTCTCTGTAACCACCTCCAGCCCCTACACCCCTCCCTATCTCTGTAACCTCCTCCAGAGCCTACACCCACCCTATCTCTGTAACCCCCTCCAGTCTCTCATCCCTCCCTATCTCTGTAACCTCCTCCAGCCCCTACACCCCTCCCTATCTCTGTAACCTCCTCCAACCACCAAACCACTCCCTATCTCTGTAACCTCCTCCAGCCCCTACACGCCTCCCTTTCTCTGTTACCTCCTCCAGCCCCTACGTACTTCCATATTTCTGTAACCTCCTCCAGCCCTACACCCCTCCTTATCTCTGTATCCCCCTCCCTTTCTCTGTAATCCCCTCCAGTCTCTCATCCCTCCCTATCTCTGTAACCTCCTCCAGCCCATAAACCCCTCCCTGTTTGTAAACTCCTCCAGCCCCTACACCCCTCCCTATCTCTGTAACCTCCTCCAACCACCAAACCACTCCCTATCTCTGTAACCTCCTCCAGCCACTACACCCCTCCCTATCTCTGTAACCTCCTCCAGCCCCTACACCCCTCCCAATCTCTGTAACTTCCTCCAGCCCCTAGACCCCTTCCTAACTCTGTAACCTCCTCATGCCCGTAAACCCCTCACTATCTGTAAACTCCTCCAGACCTACACCGCTCATTATCACTATAACTCCCTCACTATCTCTGTAACACCCTCCAGCCTCTCATTCCTCCCTATCTCTGTATACTCTTCCAGCCCCTACACCCCTCCCTATCTCTGTAACCTCCTCCAGCCCCTACACCCCTCCCTATCTCTGTAACCTCCTCATGCCCGTACACCCATCACTATCTGTAACCTCCTCCAGACCTACACTGCTCATTATAACTAACTCCCTCACTATCTCTGTAACACGCTCCAGCCTCTCATTCCTCCCTATCTCTGTAAACTCCACCAGCCACTCCCTCCACCCCTATCTTTGTAACCTCCTCCAGCCCATACACACCTCCCTATCTCTGTAACCTCCTCCAGCTTCAACACCCCTCCCTATCTCTGTAACCTCCTCCAGCTTCAACACCCCTCCCTATCTCTGTAACCTCCTCCAGCTTCAACACCCCTCCCTATCTCTGTTACGCTCTCCAGCCTCTCACCGCTCCCTGTCTCTGTAAATCCCGCCCTATCTCGGTATCCTCTTCCAGACCTACACTCCTCCTATCTCTGTAACTCCCTCCCTATCTCTGTAACCCCCTCCAGCCCCTACACCGCTCCCTATCTCTGTAACCTCCTCCAGCCACTACACCCCTCCCTATTTCTGTAACCTCCTTTGGCCCCTACACCCCTCCCTATCTCTGTAACCTCCTCCAGCCCCTACACCCCTTCCTATCTCTGTAACCTCCTCCAGCCCCTACACCCCTCCCTATCTCTGTAACCTGCTCCAACCCCTACACCCCTCCCTATCTCTGTAACTTCCTCCAGCCCCTACACCCCTCCCTATCTCTGTAAACTGCTCCAACCCCTACACCCCTCCCTATCTCTGTAACGTCCTCCATCCCCTACACCTCTCCCTATCTCTGTAACCTCCTCCAGCCCCTACGCCCCTCCCTATCTCTGTAACCTGCTCCAACCCCTACACCCCTCCCCATCTCTGTAACCTCCTTCGGCCCCTACACCCCTCCCTATTTCTGTAAAATCCTCCAGCCCCTACACTCCTCCCTATCACTGTAACCTCCTCCAGCCCCTACACTCCTCCCTATCTCAGTAACCTCCTCCAGCCCCTACGCCCCTCCCTATCTCTGTAACCTCCTCCAGCCCCTACAACCCTCTGTATCTCTGTAACCTCCTCCAGCCTCTCATCGCTCCCTATCTCTGTAACCTCCTCCAGCCTATCACCCCACCATCTCTGTAACTATCCACCAATCTCTGTAACCTAATCCAGCCTCTCACCACTCCCTATCTCTGTAAACTCCTCCAGCCCCTACACCCCTCCCTATCTCTGTAACCTCTTCCAGCCCCTACACCCCTCCCTGTCTGTGTAATCTCCTCCACTTCCTACACCACTCCCTATCTCTGTAACCTCCGTTGGCCCCTACACCCCTCCCTATCTCTGTAACCTCCTCCAGCCCCTACACCCCTACAAATCTCTGTAACTTCCTCCAGCCCCTAGACCCCTTCCTAACTCTGTAACCTCCTCATGCCTGTAAACCCCTCACTATCTGTAAACTCCTCCAGACCTACACCGCTCATTATCACTATAACTCCCTCACTATCTCTGTAACACCCTCCAGCCTCTCATTCCTCCCTATCTCTGTATACTCTTCCAGCCCCTACACCCCTCCCTATCTCTGTAACCTCCTCCAGCCCCTACACCCCAACCTATCTCTGTAACCTCCTCATGCCCATACACCCATCACTATCTGTAACCTCCTCCAGACCTACACCGCTCATTATAACTAACTCCCTCACTATCTCTGTAACACGCTCCAGCCTCTCATTCCTCCCTATCTCTGTAACCTCCACCAGCCACTCCCTCCACCCCTATCTTTGTAACCTCCTCCAGCCCATACACACCTCCCTATCTCTGTAACCTCCTCCAGCTTCAACACCCCTCCCTATCTCTGTTACGCTCTCCAGCCTCTCACCGCTCCCTATCTCTGTAACTCCCGCCCTATCTCTGTATCCTCTTCCAGACCTACACTCCCCCTTATCTCTGTAACTCCCTCCCTATCTCTGTAACCCCCTCCAGCCCCTACACCCCTCCCTATCTCTGTAACCTCCTCCAGCCCCTACACCACTGCGTATCTCTGTAAACCCCTCCAGCCTCTCATCCCTCCCTATCACTGTAACCACCTCCAGCTCCTACATCCCTCCCTATCTCTGTAACCTCCTCCAGCCCCTACACCCGTTTCTATCTCTGTAAACACCTCCAGCCTCTCATCGCTCCCTATCTCTGTAACCTCCTCCAGCCCGTACACCACTCCCTATCTCTGCAACCTCCTCCAGCCCCTACAACTCTCCCTATCTCTGTAACCTCCTCCAGCCCCTGCACCCCTCCCTATCTCTGTAACCTCCTCCAGCTCCTACACCCCTTCCTACTCTGTAACCTCCTCCAGCCCCTACAACCCTCCCTATCTCTGTAACTTCCTATCTCTGTAACCTCCACCAGCCACTCCCTCCACCCCTATCTTTGTAACCTCCTCCAGCCCATACACACCTCCCTATCTCTGTAACCTCCTCCAGCTTCAACACCCCTCCCTATCTCTGTTACGCTCTCCAGCCTCTCACCGCTCCCTATCTCTGTAAATCCCGCCCTATCTCTGTATCCTCTTCCAGACCTACACTCCTCCTTATCTCTGTAACTCCCTCCCTATCTCTGTAACCCCCTCCAGCCCCTACACCGCTCCCTATCTCTGTAACCTTCGGCAGTCCGTACACCCTTCCTTATCTCTGTAACCTCCTCCAGCCTCTACACCCCTCCCTATCTCTGTAACCTCCTCAGGCACCTACACCCCTCCCTATCTCTGTAACCTCCTCCAGCCCTACACCCCTCCCTATGTCTGTAACCTCCTCCAGCCCCTACACCCCTCCCTATGTCTGTAACCTCCTCCAGCCCCTACACCCCTCCCTATCACTGTAACCTCCTCCAGCCTCTACACCCCTCCCTATCTCTGTAACCTCCTCAGGCACCTACACCCCTCCCTATCTCTGTAACCTCCTCCAGCCCTACACCCCTCCCTATGTCTGTAACCTCCTCCACCCCTTACACCCCTCCCTATGTCTGTAACCTCCTCCAGCCCCTACACCCCTCCCTATCTCTGTACCCTCCTACAGCCCCTACACCCCTCTCTTTCTCTGTTACCTCCTCCAGCCGCTACATCCTTCCCTATCTCTGTAAACCCCTCCAGCCCTACACCCCTCCTTATCTCTGTAACTCCCACCCTATCTCTGTAACCCCCTCCAGCCCCTACACCCCTCCCTATCTCTGTAACCTTCGCCAGCCCGTACACCCTTCCCTATCTCTGTAACCTCCTCCAGCCTCTACACCCCTCCCTATCTCTGTAAACTCCTCTGGCACCTACACCCCTCCCTATCTCTGTAACCTCCTCCAGCCCTAGACCCCTCCCTATGTCTGTAACCTCCTCCAGCCGCTACACCCCTCCCTATCTTAGTAACCTCCTCCAGCCCCTACACCCCTTTCTATCTCTGTAACCCCCTCCAGCCTCTCATCCCTCCCTATCTCTGTAACCTCCTCCAGTCCCTGCACCCCTCCCTATCTCTGTAACTTCCTCCAGCTTTTCACTCCCCCATCTCTGTTACTCCCTCTCCATCATTGTAACCCGCACCAGCCTCCCATCCCTCCCAATATCTGTAACCTCCTCCAGCCTCTCATCACTCCCTATTTCTGTAACCTCCTCCAGCCCCTACACCACTCCCTATCTCTGTAACCTCCTCCAGCCCCTACACCCTTCCCTATCTCTGTAACCTCCTCCAGTCCCTACACCCCTCCCTATCTCTGTAACCTCCTCCAGCCTCTCACCCCCCATCCCTTTAACTCCTTCCCCATCTCTGTAACCCGCACCAGCTTCCCATCCCTCCCTATCTCTGTAACCCCCTCCAGCCTCTCATCACTCCCTATTTCTGTAACCTCCTCCAGCCCCTACATCTCTCCCTATCTCTGTAACCTCCTCAAGCCCACGCACCACTCCCTATCTCTGTTACCTCCTCTGGCTCCAACACCCCTCCCAATCTTTGTAACCTCCTCCAGCTCCCACAATCCTCACTATGTCTGTTACCTACTCCAGCCCCTACACCCATCCCTATCTCTCTAACCTCCCCCAGCCCCTACACCTCCCCCAATCTCTGTAACCTCCTCCAGTCCCAACACTCCTCCCGATCTCTGTAACCTCCACCAGCCTCTCACCCCGCCATCTCTGTAACTCCCTCCCCATCTCTGTAAACTGCACCTGCATCCCATCCCTCCCTATCTCTGTAACCTGCTCCAGCCCCTGCACCCCTCCCTTTCTCTGTAACCACCTCCAGCCCCTACACCCCTCCCTATCTCTGTAACCTCCTCCAGAGCCTACACCCACCCTATCTCTGTAACCCCCTCCAGTCTCTCATCCCTCCCTATCTCTGTAACCTCCTCCAGCCCCTACACCCCTCCCTATCTCTGTAACCTCCTCCAACCACCAAACCACTCCCTATCTCTGTAACCTCCTCCAGCCCCTACACGCCTCCCTTTCTCTGTTACCTCCTCCAGCCCCTACGTACTTCCATATTTCTGTAACCTCCTCCAGCCCTACACCCCTCCTTATCTCTGTATCCCCCTCCCTTTCTCTGTAATCCCCTCCAGTCTCTCATCCCTCCCTATCTCTGTAACCTCCTCCAGCCCATACACCCCTCCCTGTTTGTAACCTCCTCCAGCCCCTACACCCTTCCCTAGCTCTGTAACCTCCTCCAGCCCCTACACCCCTCCCAATCTCTGTAACTTCCTCCAGCCCCTAGACCCCTTCCTAACTCTGTAACCTCCTCATGCCCGTAAACCCCTCACTATCTGTAAACTCCTCCAGACCTACACCGCTCATTATCACTATAACTCCCTCACTATCTCTGTAACACCCTCCAGCCTCTCATTCCTCCCTATCTCTGTATACTCTTCCAGCCCCTACACCCCTCCCTATCTCTGTAACCTCCTCCAGCCCCTACACCCCTCCCTATCTCTGTAACCTCCTCATGCCCGTACACCCATCACTATCTGTAACCTCCTCCAGACCTACACTGCTCATTATAACTAACTCCCTCACTATCTCTGTAACACGCTCCAGCCTCTCATTCCTCCCTATCTCTGTAACCTCCACCAGCCACTCCCTCCACCCCTATCTTTGTAACCTCCTCCAGCCCATCCACACCTCCCTATCTCTGTAACCTCCTCCAGCTTCAACACCCCTCCCTATCTCTGTTACGCTCTCCAGCCTCTCACCGCTCCCTGTCTCTGTAAATCCCGCCCTATCTCTGTATCCTCTTCCAGACCTACACTCCTCCTATCTCTGTAACTCCCTCCCTATCTCTGTAACCCCCTCCAGCCCCTACACCACTCCCTATCTCTGTAACCTTCGGCAGTCCATACACCCTTCCCTATCTCTGTAACCTCCTCCAGCCTCTACACCCCTCCCTATCTCTGTAACCTCCTCAGGCACCTACACCCCTCCCTATCTCTGTAACCTCCTCCAGCCCTACACCCCTCCCTATGTCTGTAACCTCCTCCAGCCCCTACACCCCTCCCTATCTTAGTAACCTCCTCCAGCCCCTACACCCCTCCCTATCTCTGTACCCTCCTACAGCCCCTACACCCCTCTCTTTCTCTGTTACCTCCTCCAGCCGCTACATCCTTCCCTATGTCTGTAACCTCCTCCAGCCCCTACGCCCCTCCCTATCTCTGTAACCCCCTCCAGCCCCTACACCCCTCCCTATCTCTGTAACCTTCGCCAGCCCGTACACCCTTGCCTATCTTTGTAACCTCCTCCAGCGTCTACACCCCTCCCTATCTCTGTAACCTCCTCAGGCACCTACACCCCTCCCTATCTCTGTAACCTCCTCCAGCCCAAGACCCCTCCCTATGTCTGTAACCTCCTCCAGCCCCGACACCCCTCCCTAACTCTGTAACATCCTCCAGCCCCTACACCCCTTTCTATCTCTGTAACCCCCTCCAGCCTCTCATACCTCCCTATCTCTGTAACCTCCTCCAGTCCCTGCACCCCTCCCTATCTCTGTAACTTTCTCCAGCTTTTCACTCCCCCATCTCTGTTATTCCCTCTCCATCATTGTAACCCGCACCAGCCTCCCATCCCTCCCAATATCTGTAACCTCCTCCAGCCTCTCATCACTCCCTATTTCTGTAACCTCCTCCAGCCCCTACACCTCTCCCTATCTCTGTAACTTCCTCCAGCCCCTACACCCCTCCCTATCTCTGTAACCACCTCCAGCCCCTGCACCACTCCCTATCTCTGTAACCTCCTCCAGCCCCTACACCCCTCCCTATCTCTGTAACTTCCTCCAGACCCCACATCCCTCCCTATCTCTGTAACCTCCTCCAGCTCCTACACCCCTCCCTATCTCTGTAACCTCCTACAGCCTCTACACCCCGCCCTATCTCTGTAACCTCCTCCAGCCCCTACATGGCTCGCTATCTCTGTAACTTCCTCCAGCCCTTACACCCCTCCATATCTCTGTAACCCCCTCCAGCCTCTCATCCCTCCCTATATCTGTAACCTCCTCCAGTCCCCACACCCCTCCCTATCTCTGTAACCTCCTACAGCCTCTACACCCCGCCCTATCTCTGTAACCTCCTCCAGCAGCTACACCCCTCCCTATCTCTGTAACCTCCTCCAGCATCTCACCCCCCATCTCTGTAACTCCCTCCCCATCTCTGTAACCCGCACCAGCTTCCCATCCCTCCCTATCTCTGTAACCCCCTCCAGCCTCTCATCGCTCCCTATTTCTGTAACCTCCTCCAGCCCCTACACCTCTCCCTATTTCTGTAACCTCCTCCAGCCCCTACACCTCTCCCTATCTCTGTAACCTCCTCCAGCCCCTACACCACTCCCTATCTATATAACCTCCTCCAGCCCCTACACCCCTCCCTATCTCTGTAACCTCCTCCAGCCCCTGCACCACTCCCTATCTCTGTAACCTCCTCTGGCTCTTACACCCTTCCCTATCTCTGTAACCTCCTCCAGCCCCCACAATCTTCACTATCTCTGTAACCTCCTACAGCCTCTACACCCCGCCCTATCTCTGTAACCTCCTCCTGCTTCTACAACCCTTCCTACTCTGTAACCTCCTCCAGTCCCTACATCCTCCCTATCTCTGTAACCTCCTCCAGCCTCTCAGCCCCCCATCTCCTTAACTCCCTCCCCATCTCTGTAAACCGCACCAGCCTCCCATCCCTCCCTATCTCTGTAACCCCCTCCAGCCTCTCATCGCTCCCTATTTCTGTAACCTCCTCCAGCCCCAACACCCCTCCGTATCTCTGTAACCTCCTCCAGCTGTTACACCCCTCTCTATCTCTGCAACCTCCTCCAGACTCTACACCCCTCTCTATCTCTGTAACCTCCTCCAGCCCCTACCACCCTCGAGATTTGTGCGTTCCTCCAATTCCGGCCTCTTGTCCATCCACCGATTCCCATCGCTCCAACATTGGCGGCCGTGCCTTCAGCTCCAGGGGCCCTGAGCTCCAAGTCAAAATGTGTTTGCTAATCATTCCCATGAAGCAGCTTGGGATATTATAGTAGGTCATAGGTGTTGTTGGAGTGGGAGTTGGTGTTTGACCATGCTCAGAGGGCCTGAGTGCAGTTACCTTCTCTTGGGTCCATGTTGGGCAGACGGCCATGCTTTCCAGATTATCAATGGAACTGAGATCCAGTGACTTTACCTCACTCACACGGAGCATGCTGACGAGGGATTGCAGATTGGCAATTTCTTCCTGGGTGAAACTGGATGTTGCTCCCCATGCCTGCAACACACAAACAGACGGACGAGTCAAGCTGGCAACCCTCACAGCGAGGCATCACTTAACCTTTGGCTATGCACCCGTAATACTGCCGTGGCTCTGGGTACAGCCAGCTGCTCCCTTCCCTCTGAGCCACAGAAGGTTTGAGTCTGACTGCAGGGTCCTGAGGACAAAATCCGGACTCAATTCTCCCAGTGCCAGTAGTGAGGGAGTGCCGCACAGCCAGAGGTGTCGTCTGCTCTCTCAGGCGGGTATGTAAAACATAACCCCCGCCCCCCGACTTCCCCTGCCTCCCCGGCTGCTATTGGAAGAAGATAGTGCAGAGAACCTCTCCTGCCCTGGGGCCAATATTTACCCCTCAACCAAGATCACAGACGAAACAGATGATGGGGGTCACCCCTCCGAACCCACATCCAGCCCGGACTCCTCGCCTGCTTTAATCTCACGCGGTGGGTGTTACCTCCACTGCCTTGTCCATCAGAGCAACGCGCTGCTCGTCTGAGAAGCTGCGGATTGAAGCCAGCACATCAATCGTGTCCTCAAAGGTCTCCGTCGACATCCACGTGAGCTGCTTTGGTGTCCAGAGTGCGTTGGCCTCCCCCAGTTCCTGGATTTCCTCGCTGGTGGGGGTCTTGCTGCATGAGGCTATTTCAATGGGAAACAGGAGTGACGTTTAATTAATCCTTCACCCCTCTGCACCCCTCACCCTCCTCCACTGCCTTCCCACCCTCCCTCCCCCTCCATCATCCCCTCCCTCTCCCTATGCCTCCCTCTCCTTCACTTTCCCTCCCTCACCCTTCGCCCCCCTCCCTCCATCCCCGACACTCCCTCACTCATCTTACCCCTCCATCCCACTTCCCTCTCTTTCCAACTTCCTCCATCCCTTTCACTCACCCTCCCCTCCACCTCCCTCTGTCTGCATCCCTCCATCACTCCCCCTACATCACCTCTTCCCTCTCCTTATGTATCCCTCCTTCTCCCTCCCTCATTCACCCACTCCATCCCCCTCTCCCTCTTTCCCTCCCCTTCATTCTCCCTCCCCTCCCTCCTTTGTCCCCTTTCCCTCACCTTTCTTCGTCCACATCTCTCCATCCCTCCAACTCCGTCACTCACCCTCCCCTCCATCCCTCTGTCCCTCCATCTCCATCCCTCCCCCTCCCTCCTTCATCCCCTTCCCTCCCCCTCTGTCCCCCCTACCCTCCTTTGTCCCCATCCCTCCCTCCCACTCCTTCACATCCTCCCCTCCCTCACTCAACCTCCCCTTCATTCTCCGTCCCCCATCCCTCCTTTATCCCCCCTTCCCTCCTCCTCTGTTCCCCTCACCCTCCTTTATCCTCAACCTTCCTTCCCTCACTCACCCTCCCCCACCATCCCCGAGCCACATCGGGAGATATTAGAGATAAGAAGCTCGGTCAAAGAGGTCTGTTTTAGGCAGCGTCTTACAGAAAGAGAGAGGGAGGTGGAGAGGTCTAGGGAGGGACTTCGAGATCTTAGGGCCCAGGCAACTGAAGGCACGGCCACCAATGGTGGAGCGATGGGAATCTGGGGATGCACAAGAGGCTGGAATTGGAGGAGCACAGAGATCTCGGAGGGTTGTAGGGGCTGGAGGAGGTTACAGAGATAGGGAGGGGTGTAGGGGCTAAGGGAGGTTACAGAGATAGGGAGTGGGTGTTGGGGCTGGAGGAGGTTACAGAGATAGGGAGGGGTGTAGGGGCTGGAGGAGGTTACAGAGATAGGGAGGGGTGTAGGGGCTGGAGGAGGTTACAGAGATAGGGAGGGGTGTAATGTCTGGAGGAGGTAAAAGAGATAGGGAGGGGTGTAAGGTCTGGAGGAGGTAAAAGAGATAGGGAGGGCTGTAAAGTTTGGAGGTGGTTACAGGGATAGGGAGGGGTGGAGGAGCTGGAGGAAGTTACAGAGATAGGGAGGGGTGTAGGGGCTGGAGGAGGTTACAGAGATAGGGAGGGAGTTACAGAGATAGGGAGGGGTGTAGGGGCTGGAGGAGGTTACAGAGATAGGGAGGGGTGTAGGGGCTGGAGGAGGTTACAGAGATAGGGAGGGGTGTAGGGGCTGGAGAAGGTTACAGAGATAGGGAGGGGTGTAGGGGCTGGAGGAGCTTACAGAGATAGGGAGGGGTGTAGGGGCTCGAGGAGGTTACACAGTTAGGGAGGGGTGTAGAGGCTGGAGGAGGTTACAGAGATAGGGAGGGGTGTAGAGGCTGGAGGAGGTTACAGAGAAAGGAAGGGGTGTAGGGGCTGGAGGAGGTTACAGAGAAAGGAAGGGGTGTAGGGGCTGGAGGAGGTTAAAGAGATAGGGAGGGGTGAGGTCACGGAGGGATTTGAAACCATTGTTGCTGATGCAGAAGTCGATGTAGATCAGGCAACCGGGAAGGGGCGGTTGGGTGGGGTGGGGTCTGATGTAGGGACGCCGGGGAGAAGATACAGGACACAATTACAGGTTAGGATATGAGGACAGCAGAGATTTGATCAAGCTGATGTTTACAGAGTGTGGAAGGTAGGGAGACCATCGGGGAGAGCCGCTTCCCGCTTGACAATCCGTGAGAACCATTGCCGCCGGCTCCTCTTCCTTCCAGCCAACAGGGCCCCTGTGCCAGGACAGGAGCAGCCAGCACAGAGCCAGGGCCCAGGCAGGAGGACGGGGGTGAGCTGATGTAGAACGGCGGGAGAAGTGGTGGACGTTACCTGCCCAGGTTCTCCGCAAGTCATCCCCTGCTGGGTCGCCCGCCATGATGATGAAAATCCTGCGCTGGCTCTGGATCCTAACGCCACTGGTATCGAACTATGGCAGGACAGCGGGGCCCGGCGCCGCCTGAGAGGCTGAGCACTTCAACAGGGCGTCTTTAACAGTGGTCTGCAAACCAAAACAGGCCACCGCGTCAAGCCAGCTCGCATCCCCTCACCAAGCGCTTTCCAGCCAGTGAGGGAGTTTCCTGCCACATTCCCACTGCCTGTGCAGGAAACGTGACACCGACCGTTGGCGCACAGCAAGATCCCACCAACAGCAATGTTGATAATGAGTGGGGATCGCCGTTACTATTTTCAGGTCCATTTCAGCCCAACCCCCACCGCCCCCCCCCAACCCCCAACTGGACACTCAAGGTGGGGGGGGCGATTTCCCCAGCACCCATCCAACCCCAGCTCTTCTTCGAAATGGGATAATCCACATCACCCTCCAAGGGGAAGGGCGGGGGGGGGGGGGCGCACGGGTCAGAAAAGCACAGCAAGATCCCACAAAACAGCGATCGGGTATTGACCAAAACCTGTGTTGCAGTTTATTTTTTATTCCTTAAAAAGTGGCGATGGTGAAGGGGTTAAAAAAAACGTCTGCCCAAAACCAACCTCACCCTCACCCCGGCCGCTTGTCGGCCAGCCAGCCTGTGCAGAGCAAGATCCCACAAAGGGAGCCGGGTCAGCCAGCTGATGCGTTGCTGGGCGGCGACTGGCAGAGGGAGGGATTGGGGGTGGTAGGGGATCTGGCGTCTATATCCGGAGGGAGGGGGAGAGAGACAGGACGGGGGTTGGGGGAGCTGTAACCAGCTCGCTAAACGTCACCGGCCACCTCCCAAGGCACGGGCGGGCACTCCTTGGGAGCGCAGCGACTGTCGTTATGTAGGGAAGCTGGTGGCAGCCATTTTGCGTATGGCAAGAGCCCACAAGGAGGAGGTAGATGGAGGGCGAGGCTGAGCAAGGGAGTGACTATGCTTTGAGAAGAGCCCATGACAGTGGCGGGGTGGTGTGAAATCTGTCTAGCAAGCGCTGCAATGACTCACCGTATTTGGGAGCTGGAGTAACATGTCCTCACCCAATAACGTGATCATTGACCCAAGTGAAGTAACCGTATCTGCCGTCCATTAGGAAACAACTCTGGGAGGGCCGTAAACAGAAAATAGTGATTAGGTCCCAGTTCATCTGAGTCAGAGAGAGATAGAGAGAGAGAGATCCATTGTCCCGACACCCCGGCTGATCCAGTTAGGAAACAAATTCATGACATGAGTTGGGGGTTGGGTGGAGGGATGGGTGGGTGGGTGGAGGGGGAGGTGGCAGGAGGGGTGGTGGGGGTGCAGGAGGCTGTGCTGCACTGTTGGAGGGTCAGTAATTGAGGGTGTGCTGCACTACTAGAGAGTCCGCATTTGAGGGTGTGCTGCACTGTTGGAGGGTCAGTAATTGAGGGTGTGCTGCACTATTGGTTTGTCAGTAATTGTGGGTGTTCTGCACTGTCGGAAGGTCAGTAATTGAAGGTGTGTAGCAATATTGGAGGATCAGTAATTGAAGTTGTGCTGCATTATTGTAGTGTCAGTAATTGAGGGTGTGCTGCACTACTGGAGTGTCAGTAATTGACGGTGTGCTGCACTTTTGGAGGGTCAATAATTAAGGGCCTGCTGCACTACTAGCGTGTCAGTAATTGAGGGTTTGCTGCACTATTGGTGTGTCAGTAATTTTGGGTGTGCTGCACTATTCGAGTGTAAGCAATTGAGGGTGTGCAGCACTATTGGAATGTCAGTAATTGGGGGTGTGCTGAACTGTAGGTGTACTATTGAAGTGTAAGTAAAGGAGGGTGTGCTGCAGTATTGGAGTGTAAGTAATTAAAGGTTTCCTTCACTATTGGAGTGTCAGTAATTGAGGCTGTTCTGCACTCTCGGAATGTGAGTAATTGTGGTTGTGCTGCACGATTGGAGGATTGGTAACTGAGGGCGTGTCAGTAATTGAGGGTGTGCTGCATGATTGGAGGGTTGGTAATTCAGGGTGTGCTGCACTGTTGGCAGGTCAGTAATTGAGGGAATGCTGCACTATTGCATTGTAAGTAATTGAGGGCATGCTGCTTTATTGGAGGGTAAAAACTGAGTTGTGCTGTACTATTGGAGTGTCAGTAATTGAGAGTCTGCTCTGCTACTATAGTGTCAATAAATGGGGGGGGGTGCTGCAATATTGCAGTGCAAGTAATTGAGGGGGTGCTGCACTGTTGGAGTGTCAGTAATTGAGGGTTTGCTGCACGATTGGAAGGTCAGTAATTGAGGATGTGCTGCACTATAGGCTTGTCATTAATTAAGGCTGTGCTGCACTATTGGAGTGTCAGTAATTGAGACCGTGCTATACTGTTGGAGTGTCAGTAATTGAGGGTGTGGTGCACTAGTGGATGGTCTGTAATTGAGGGTGTTCCACAATGTCAGAAGGTCAGTAATTGATGGTCTGATGCACTATTAGAGGGTCAGTGTTTGAGCGTGTGCTGCACTATTGGAGTTTCAGTAATTGATGGTGTGCTGCACTATTGGATTGTCAGTAATTGAGGGTGTGCTGCACTATTGGAGGATCAGTAAATGAGACTGTGCTGCATTATTGAAGAGTCATCAATTGAGTGTGTGCTGCAATTTTGGATTGTCAGTAATTGAGGGTGTGCTGCACTAGAGGTGTGCAAGTAATTGAGGGTGTGCTGCACTATTGGAGGGTCAGTAATTCAGGGTGTGCTGCACTATAGGTGTGGCAGTAATTGAGGGTGTGCTGCACTATTGGAGGGTCATTAATTGAGGGTGTGCTGCAGTATTGGAGGATCAGTAATTGAGGGTGTCCTGCACTACATGGGGTCAGTAATTGAGTGTGTGCTGCACTATTCGAGTGTCACTAATTGAGCGGGTGCTACACTATTGCAGTGTCAGTAATTGATAGTATGCTGCACTATTGGAGTGTCAGTAATGCATGGTGTGCACTATTCCAGTGTCAGTAATTGACGGTATGCTGCACTATTGGAGGGTCAGTAATTGAGGGTGTGCTGCACTATTGAAGTTTCAGTAATTGAGGGTGTGCTGCACTGTTGGAGTGTCAGTAATTGAGGATGTGCTGCACGATTGGAGTGTCAGTAATTGAGGCTGTGCTGCACGATTGGAGTGTTAGAAATTGGAGCTGTTCTGCACTTTTTAGAGTATGAGTAATTGAGGGTGTGCTGCACGTTTGGAGGTTCGGTAATTGAGGATCTGCTGCTCTATAAATGTATCAGTAAATTTCGTGTTCTGCTCTATTGGAGTGTAAGTAATTGAGGGTATGCTGCACTATTGGAGGGTCAGTAATTGAGTGTGTCCTGCACTATTTGAAGGTCAGTAATTGAGGGTGTGCTGCACTATTGGAGGGTCAGTAATTGAGGGTGTGCTGCACTATTTAAGTGTCAGTAATTGAGGGTGTGCTGCACTATTGAAGTGTCAGTAATTGAGAGTGTGCTGCACTATGGGTGGGTCAGTAATTGAGGGTGTGTTGCACTATTGGAGTGTCAGTAATTGAGTGTGTCCTGCACTATTTGAAGGTCAGTAATTGAGGGTTTGTTGCACTATTGGAGTTTCAGTAATTGAACGTGTGCTGCACTATTGGAATTTCAGAAATTGAGGGTGTGCTGCACTATTCGAGTGTCAGTAATTGAGGGCGTGCTGCACTATTCGAGTTTCAGTAATTGAGGGCGTGCTGCACTATTGGAGTTTCAGTAATTAACGGTATGTTGCACTATTGGAGTTTCAGTAATTGAGGGTGTGCTGCACTATTGGAGTTTCAGTAATTGAGGGTGTGCTGCACTATTGGAATTTCAGAAATTGAGGGTGTGCTGGACTATTCGAGTGTCAGTAATTGAGGGTGTGCTGCACTATTGGAGTTTCAGTAATTAACGGTATGTTGCAGTATTGGAGTTTCAGTAATTGAGGGTGTGCTGCACTATTGGAGTGTCAGTTAATTGAGGGTGTGCTGCAGTATTGGAGGATCAGTAATTGAGGGTGTGCTGCACTATTAGAGTTTCAGTAATTGAGGGTGTGCTGCACTATTGGAATTTCAGAAATTGAGGGTGTGCTGCACTATTGGAGTGTCAGTAATTGAGGGTGTGTTGCACTATTGGAGTGTCAGTAATTGAGTGTGTGCTGCACTATTGGAGTTTCAGTAATTGAGGGTGTGCTGCACTATTGGAATTTCAGAAATTGAGGGTGTGCTGCACTATTCGAGTGTCAGTAATTGAGGGTGTGCTGCACTATTGGAGCGTCAGTAATTGAGTGTGTCCTGCGCTATTTGAAGGTCAGTAATTGAGGGTGTGTTGCACTATTGAAGTGTCAGTAATTGAGGGTGTGCTGCACTATTGAAGTGTCAGTAATTGAGAGTGTGCTGCACTATGGGTGGGTCAGTAATTGAGGGTGTGTTGCACTATTGAAGTGTCAGTAATTGAGGGTGTCCTGCACTATTTGAAGGTCAGTAATTGAGGGTTTGCTGCACTATTGGAGTTTCAGTAATTGAGGGTGTGTTGCACTATTGAAGTGTCAGTAATTGAGAGTGTGCTGCACTATGGGTGGGTCAGTAATTGAGGGTGTGTTGCACTATTGAAGTGTCAGCAATTGAGGGTGTGCTGCACTATTGAAGTGTCAGTAATTGAGAGTGTGCTGCACTATGGGTGGGTCAGTAATTGAGGGTGTGTTGCACTATTGAAGTGTCAGTAATTGAGGGTGTCCTGCACTATTTGAAGGTCAGTAATTGAGGGTTTGCTGCACTATTGGAGTTTCAGTAATTGAGGGTGTGTTGCACAATTGGAGTTTCAGTAATTGAGGGTGTGCTGCACTATTGGAATTTCAGAAATTGAGGGTGTGCTGCACTATTCGAGTGTCAGTAATTGAGGGTGTGCTGCAGTATTGGAGGATCAGTAATTGAGGGTGTGCTGCACTATTAGAGTTTCAGTAATTGAGGGTGTGCTGCACTATTGGAATTTCAGAAATTGAGGGTGTGCTGCACTATTGGAGTGTCAGTAATTGAGGGTGTGCTGCACTATTGGAGTGTCAGTAATTGAGTGTGTGCTGCAGTATTGGAGGATCAGTAATTGAGGGTGTGCTGCACTATTAGAGTTTCAGTAATTGAGGGTGTGCTGCACTATTGGAATTTCAGAAATTGAGGGTGTGCTGCACTATTGGAGTGTCAGTAATTGAGGGTGTGCTGCACTATTGGAGTGTCAGTAATTGAGTGTGTGCTGCACTATTGGAGTTTCAGTAATTGAGGGTGTGCTGCACTATTGGAATTTCAGAAATTGAGGGTGTGCTGCACTATTCGAGTGTCAGTAATTGAGGGTGTGCTGCACTATTGGAGCGTCAGTAATTGAGTGTGTCCTGCACTATTTGAAGGTCAGTAATTGAGGGTATGCTGCACTATTGAAGTGTCAGTAATTGAGGGTGTGCTGCACTATTTGAAGGTCAGTAATTGAGGGTTTGCTGCACTATTGGAGTTTCAGTAATTGAGGGTGTGTTGCACTATTGAAGTGTCAGTAATTGAGGGTGTGCTGCACTATTGAAGTGTCAGTAATTGAGAGTGTGCTGCACTATGGGTGGGTCAGTAATTGAGGGTGTGCTGCAATATTGGAGTTTCAGTAATTAACGGTATGTTGCAGTATTGGAGTTTCAGTAATTGAGGGTGTGTTGCACTATTGGAGTTTCAGTAATTGAGGGTGTGCTGCACTATTGGAATTTCAGAAATTGAGAGTGTGCTGCACTATTCGAGTATCAGTAATTGAGGGTGTGCTGCACTATTCGAGTGTCAGTAATTGAGGGTGTGCTGCAGTATTGGAGGATCAGTAATTGAGGGTGTGCTGCACTATTAGAGTTTCAGTAATTGAGGGTGTGCTGCACTATTGGAATTTCAGAAATTGAGGGTGTGCTGCACTATTGGAGTGTCAGTAATTGAGGGTGTGCTGCAATATTGGAGTGTCAGTAATTGAGTGTGTGCTGCACCATTGGAGTTTCAGTAATTGAGGGTGTGCTGCACTATTGGAATTTCAGAAATTGAGGGTGTGCTGCACTATTCGAGTGTCAGTAATTGAGGGTGTGCTGCACTATTGGAGCGTCAGTAATTGAGTGTGTCCTGTACTATTTGAAGGTCAGTAATTGAGGGTATGCTGCACTATTGCAGGGTCAGTAATTGAGGGTGTGCTGCACTATTGAAGTGTCAGTAATTGAGGGTGTGCTGCACTATTGAAGTGTCAGTAATTGAGAGTGTGCTGCACTATGGGTGGGTCAGTAATTGAGGGTGTGTTGCACTATTGAAGTGTCAGTAATTGAGGGTGTGCTGCACTATTGAAGTGTCAGTAATTGAGAGTGTGCTGCACTATGGGTGGGTCAGTAATTGAGGGTGTGTTGCACTATTGAAGTGTCAGTAATTGAGGGTGTCCTGCACTATTTGAAGGTCAGTAATTGAGGGTTTGCTGCACTATTGGAGTTTCAGTAATTGAGGGTGTGTTGCACTATTGGAGTTTCAGTGATTGAGGGTGTGCTGCACTATTGGAATTTCAGAAATTGAGGGTGTGCTGCACTATTCGAGTGTCAGTAATTGAGGGTGTGCTGCAATATTGGAGTTTCAGTAATTAACGGTATGTTGCACTATTGGAGTTTCAGTAATTGAGGGTGTGTTGCACTATTGGAGTTTCAGTAATTGAGGGTGTGCTGCACTATTGGAATTTCAGAAATTGAGGGTGTGCTGCACTATTCGAGTGTCAGTAATTGAGGGTGTGCTGCACTATTCGAGTGTCAGTAATTGAGCGTGTGCTGCACTTTTGGAGTTTCAGTAATTAACGGTATGTTGCAGTATTGGAGTTTCAGTAATTGAGGGTGTGTTGCACTATTGGAATGTCAATAATTGAGGTGTGCTGCACTATTGGAGTGTCAGTAATTGAGGGTGTGCTGCACTATTGGAATGTCAATAATTGAGGGTGTGCTGCAGTATTGGAGGATCAGTAATTGAGGGTGTGCTGCACTATTAGAGTTTCAGTAATTGAGGGTGTGCTGCACTATTGGAATTTCAGAAATTGAGGGTGTGCTGCACTATTGGAGTGTCAGTAATTGAGGGTGTGCTGCACTATTGGAGTGTCAGTAATTGAGTGTGTGCTGCACTATTGGAGTTTCAGTAATTGAGGGTGTGCTGCACTATTGGAATTTCAGAAATTGAGGGTGTGCTGCACTATTCGAGTGTCAGTAATTGAGGGTGTGCTGCACTATTGGAGCGTCAGTAATTGAGTGTGTCCTGCACTATTTGAAGGTCAGTAATTGAGGGTATGCTGCACTATTGCAGGGTCAGTAATTGAGGGTGTGCTGCACTATTGAAGTGTCAGTAATTGAGGGTGTGCTGCACTATGGGTGGGTCAGTAATTGAGGGTGTGTTGCACTATTGAAGTGTCAGTAATTGAGGGTGTGCTGCACTATTGAAGTGTCAGTAATTGAGAGTGTGCTGCACTATGGGTGGGTCAGTAATTGAGGGTGTGTTGCACTATTGAAGTGTCAGTAATTGAGGGTGTCCTGCACTATTTGAAGGTCAGTAATTGAGGGTTTGCTGCACTATTGGAGTTTCAGTAATTGAGGGTGTGTTGCACTATTGGAGTTTCAGTAATTGAGGGTGTGCTGCACTATTGGAATTTCAGAAATTGAGGGTGTGCTGCACTATTCGAGTGTCAGTAATTGAGGGTGTGCTGCAATATTGGAGTTTCAGTAATTAACGGTATGTTGCAGTATTGGAGTTTCAGTAATTGAGGGTGTGTTGCACTATTGGAGTTTCAGTAATTGAGGGTGTGCTGCACTATTGGAATTTCAGAAATTGAGGGTGTGCTGCACTATTCGAGTGTCAGTAATTGAGGGTGTGCTGCACTATTTGAGTGTCAGTAATTGAGGGTGTGCTGCACTTTTGGAGTTTCAGTAATTAACGGTATGTTGCAGTATTGGAGTTTCAGTAATTGAGGGTGTGTTGCACTATTGGAATGTCAATAATTGAGGTGTGCTGCACTATTGGAGTGTCAGTAATTGAGGGTGTGCTGCACTATTGGAATGTCAATAATTGAGGTGTGCTGCACTATTGGAGTGTCAGTAATAGAGGGTGTGCTGCACAATTGGAGTGTCAGTAATTTAGAGTGTTCTGCACTGTCGGAAGGTCAGTAATTGAAGGTGTGCAGCAATATTGGAGGATCAGTAATTGATGTTGTGCTGCATTATTGTAGTGTCAGTAATTGAGGGTGTGCTGCACTACTGGAGTGTCAGTAATTGACGGTATGCTGCACTTTTGGAGGGTCAATAATTAAGTGTATGCTGCACTATTAGCGGGTCAGTAATTGAGTGTCTGCTGCGCTACTAGCGTGTCAGTTATTGAGGGTGTGCAGCACTATTGGAATGTCAGTAATTGGGGGTGTGCTGAACTGTAGGTGTACTATTGAAGTGTAAGTAAAGGAGGGTGTGCTGCAGTATTGAAGTGTCAGTAATTAAAGGTTTCCTTCACTATTGGAGTGTCAGTAATTGAGGCTGTTCTGCACTCTCGGAATGTGAGTAATTGTGGATGTGCTGCACGATTGGAGGATTGGTAATTGAGGGCGTGCTGCACTATTGGAGTGTCAGTAATTAAGGGTGTGCTGCACTATTGGAGTGTCAGTAATTGAGAGTGTGCTGCACTATTGGAGTGTCAGTAATTGAGGGCGTGCTGCACTACTGGAGTGTCAGTAATTGAGGCTGTACTGCACTATTGGAGTGTCAGTAATTTACGGTATTCTGCACTGTCGGTAGGTCAGTATTTAAAGGTGTGCTGGCCTATTGGAGGGTCAGCAGTTGACGGTGTACAGCCCTATTGGACGATAAGTAATTGAGTGTGTGCTGTACTATTGGAATGCCAGTAAATGAGGGTGGGCTGCACTATTGGAGTGTCAGTAATTGAGTGTGCGATGCACTACTAGAGAGTCCGCATTTGAGGGTGTGCTGCACTATTGGAGTGTCAGTAATTGACGGTGTACTACACTATTGGAGTGTCACTAATTGAGGGGGTGCTACAGTATTGGAGTGTCAGTAATTGAGGGTGTGCTGCACTTTTGGAGCTCAGTAATTAACGGTATGTTGCAGTATTGGAGTTTCGTTAATTGAGGGTGTGTTGCACTATTGGAATGTCAATAATTGACGTATGCTGCACTATTGAAGGGTCAGTAATTGGTGGTGTGCCGCACTATTGGAGCGTAAGTAATTGAGGGTGTAACACTCCCTATGTCTGTAACTTTGTCCAGCCTCTTCAAACCCCCCTATCACTGTAACCTCCTCCATGCCCTACACCCCTCCCTACCTCTGCACTATAGGTGTGTCAGTAATTGAGAGTGTGCTGCACTATCGGTTGGTCACTAATTGGGGGTGTGCTGCACTATTCGAGTAGAAGTAATTAAGGGTGTGCGTCACTAATGGAGTGTCAGTAAGTGACGGTATGCTGGTCTAATGGTGCTTCAAAGATTGAGGGTGTGCTGCACTATTTTAGTGCCAGTAATTGAGGCTGTTTTGCACTGTCGGAAGTTCAGTAATTGAAGGTGTACTGCACTATTGAAGTGTTAGTAATTGAGGGTGCAAAACTATTGGAGGGTCATCAATTGAGGGTGTGCTGCACAATTGGAGTGTCAGTAATTGAGGGTGTGCTGCACAATTGGAGTGTCAGTAATTGAGGGTTTCCTTCAGTATTGAAGTGTCAGTAATTGATGCTGTGCTGCACGATTGGAGGATCGGTAATTGAGGGTGTGCTGCACTATTGGAGGGTCATCAATTGAGGGTGTGCTGCACTATTGGATTGTCAGTAATTGAGGGTGTACTGCATTACTGAAGTGTCATTAATTGAGGATGCAGCCCTATTGGAGGGTCAGCAATTGAGTGTCTGCTGCACTGGTAGAGTGTCATTAATTGATAGTGTGCTGCACTATTGGAGGGTCAGTAATTGAGTGTGTGCTGCACTATTGGAGTGTCAGTAATTGAGGGTGTGCTGCACTATTGGAGTGTCAGTAATTGAGGGTGTGCTGCACTGTTGTCTGTCAGTAATTGACAGTGTGCTGTACTATTGGAGTGCCAGTAATTGAGGGTGTGCTGCACCATTTTACGGTCAGTAATTTAGGTTGTTCATCACTATTGGAATGTCAGTAATTGACAGTATGCTGCACTATTGGAGGGTCAGTAATTGAGGGTGTTCTGCACTACTTGAGTGTAAGTAATTGAGGATGTGTTAGTAATTGAGTTTTTCCTGCATTATTCGAGTGCAAGTAATGGTGGGTGTGCTGCACCATTGGATTATCAGTAATTGTGGGTGTGCTTCACTGTTGGAGTGTCAGTAATTGACGGTATTCTGCACTATTGGAGGGTCAATAATTGAGGGTGTGCTGCACTATTGGAGTGTCAGTAATTGAGTGTGTGCTGCACTATTGGAGTGTCAGTAATTGAGGGTGTTCTGCACTATTCGAGTGTAAGTAAATGAGTGTGTGCTGCACTATAGGTGGGTCAGTAATTGAGGGTGTTCTGCACTATTCGAGTGTAAGTAAATGAGTGTGTGCTGCACTATAGGTGTGTCAGTAATTGAGGGTGTACTGCATTATTCGAGTGTAAGTAATTGAGGGTGTGCTGCACTATTGGAGTGTAAGTAATTGAGGCTGTTCTGCACTGATTGAGAATCAGTAAAATAGGGTGCGGAGCACAATTTTAGTGTCAGTAATTGATGGTGTTCTGCACTGCCGGAAGTTCAGTAATTGAAGGTGTGCTGCATTATTGAAGTGTCATTAATTGAGGGTGCTGCACTATTGAAGTGTGAGTAATTGAGTGTGTGCTGCACTATTGGAGTGTCAATAATTGAGGGTGCTGCACTATAGGTGTGTCAGTAATTGAGGGTGTGCTGCACTATTGGTGGATCAGTAATTGAGAGTGTTCTGCACCATTCGAGTGTAAGTAATTGAGGGTGTGATGCACGATTGGAGTGTCATTAATTGAGGGTGTGCTGCACTATTGGAGGGTCAGTAATTGAGGGTGAGCTGCTCTATTTGATTGTCAGTAATTGCGTGTGCGCTGCACTATTAGAGGGTCAGTAATTGAGTGTGTGCTGCACTATTGGAGGGTCAGCAATTGAGCGTGTGCTGCACTATTGTCGTGTCAGTAATTGAGTGTGCGCTGCACTATTGGGGTGTCAGTAATTGAGGGTGTGCTGCACTATTGGAGTGTCAGTAATTGAGTGTGTGCTGCAAAATAGGTGTGTCAGTAATTGAGGGTGTGCTGCACTATTGGAGGGTCAGCAAATGAGCGTGTGCTGCACTACTGGAGTGTCAGTAATTGAGTGTGTGCTGCACTATTTGATTGTCAGTAACTGAATGTGTGCTGCACTACTGCAGTGTCAGTAATTGACGGTATGCTGCACTATTGGAGGGTCAGTAATTGATGGTATGCTGCACTATTGGAGGGTCAGTAATTGAGGGTGTGCTTCACTATTGGAGTGTCAGTAATTGACGGTATGCTGCTCTATTGGAGGGTCAGTAATTGAGTCTCTGCTGCACTATAAGTGTGTCAGTAATTGAGGGAGTGCTGCAATATTGGTGGGTCAGTAATTGATGGTGTTCTGCACTATTGGAATGTCAGTAATTTAGGGTGTGCATCTCTACTGGAGTGTCAGTAATTGACGGTATGCTGGTCTATTGGTGGTTCAAGAATTGATGGTGTGCTGCACTGTTAGATTATCAGTAATTGATGGTGTGCTGCACAATTTTAGTGTCAGTAATTGAGGGTGTTCTGCACTGTCAGAAGTTCAGTAATTGAAGGTGTGCTGCATTATTGAAGTGTCAGTAATTGAGGGTGCAGCACTATTGGAGGGTCAGCAATTGATTGTCTGCTGCACTATTAGAGTGTCATTAATTGACTATTGGAGTGTAAGTAATTGAGGATGTGCTGCACTATTGGAGTGTCATTAATTGATGGTGTGCTGCACTATTGGAGTGTCAGTAATTGAGGCTGTTCTGCACTGTTGGATTCTCAGTAATTGACGGTGAGCTGCACAATTGGAGGGTCGGTAATTGAGGGTGGACTGCTCTAATCGAGTGTCTGTAATTGAGGGTGTGCTGCACTATTGTACATTCAGTAAGTGAGGGTGTGCTGCACTATTCGTGTGTTTGAAATTGAGGGTGTGCTGCACAATTGGAGTGTCAGTAATTGAGGGTGTGCACAACTATTGGAGTGTCAGTAATTGAGGGTGCGATGCACTATTGGTGTGTCAGTAATTGAGGGTGTGCTGCACTATTCGATTGTTTGTAATTGAGGGTGTGCTGCACGATTGGAGGATCAGTAATTGAGGGTGTGCTGCACTATTTGAGTATCAATAATTGAGTGTCTGCTGTGCTATTGAGTGTCAATAATTGAGGGTGTGCTGCACTGTTGCAGGGTCAGTAACTGAGTGTGTGCTGCACTATTGGAGTGTCAGTAATAGACGGTATGCTGCACTATTGGAGGGTCAGTAATTCAGGGTGTTGTGCACTATTTGAGTGTAAGTAATAGAGCGTGTGCTGCACTATAGGTGTGTCAGTAATTGAGGATGTGCTGCATTATTCGAGTGTAAGTAATTGAGGGTGTGCTTCACTATTCGAGTGTCAGTAATTGACGGTATGCTGCATTATTGGAGGGTCAGTAATTGACAATATGCTGCATTATTGGAGGGTCAATAATTGAGGGTGCGCTGCACGATTGGAGTGTCAGTATTTGAGGGTGTGCTTCACTATTGGAGTGTCAGAAATTGACGGTATGCTGCTCTATTGGAGGGTCAGTAATTGAGTCTCTGCTGCACTATAAGTGTGTCAGTAATTGAGGGAGTGCTGCAATATTGGTGGGTCAGTAATTGATGGTGTTCTGCACTATTGGAATGTCAGTAATTTAGGTTGTGCATCTCTATTGGAGTGTCAGTAATTGACGGTATGCTGGTCTATTGGTGGTTCAATAATTGATGGTGTGCTGCAGTGTTTAATTATCAGTAATTGATGGTGTGCTGCACAATTTTAGTGTCAGTAATTGGGGGTGTTCTGCACTGTCGGAAGTTCAGTAATTGAAGGTGTGCTGCATGATTGAAGTGTCATTAATTGAGGGTGCAGCACTATTGGAGGGTCAGCAATTGAGTGTCTGCTGCACTAGTAGAGTGTCAGTAATTGAGGATGTGCTGAACTATTGGAGTGTAAGTAATTGAGGATGTGCTGCACCAGTGGAGTGTCATTAATTGATAGTGAGCTGCACCATTGGAGTGGCAGTAATTGACGGTATGCTGCACTATTGGAGGGTCAGTAATTGATGTTGCGCTGCACGTTTGGAGTGTCAGTATTTGAGGGTGTGCTTCACTATTGGAGTGTCAGTAATTGACGGTATGCTGCTCTATTGGAGGGTCAGTAATTGACTCTGTGCCGCACTATAAGTGTGTCAGTAAGTGAGGGTGTTCTGCACTATTGGAATGTCAGGAATTTAGGGTGTGCGTCTCTACTGGAGTGTCAGTTATTGACGGTATGCTGTTCTATTGGTGGTTCAATAATTGATGGTGTGCTGCACTGTTAGATTATCAGTAATTGATGGTGAGCTGCACAATTTTAGTGTCAGTAATTGAGGGTGTTCTGCACTGTCGGAAGTTCAGTAATTGAAGGTGTGCTGCATTATTGAAGTGTCATTAATTGAGGGTGCAGCACTATTGGAGTGTCAGCAATTGAGTGTCTGCTGCACTAGTAGAGTGTCATTAATTGAGGATGTGCTGAACTATTGGAGTGTAAGTAATTGAATATGTGCTGCACTATTGGAGTGTCAGTAATTGACGGTATGCTGCACTACTGGAGGGTCAGTAATTGAGGGTGTGCTGCACTATTGGAGTGTCAGTAATTGAGGGTGTGCTGCACTATTGGAGTGTCAGTAATTGAGGGTGTGCTGCACTATTGGAGTGTCAGTAATTGAGGGTGTGCTGCACTATTGGAGTGTCAGTAATTGAGGGTGTGCTGCACTATTGGAGTGTCAGTATTTGAGGGTGTGCTGCACGATTGGAGTGTCAGTAATTGAGGGTGTGCTGCACGATTGGAGGATCAGTAATTGAAAGAGTGCTGCAAAATATGTGTGTCAGTAATTGAGGGTGTGCTGCACTATTGGAGGGTCAGCAAATGAGCGTGTGCTGCACTACTGGAGTGTCAGTAATTGAGTGTGTGCTGCACTATTTGATTGTCAGTAACTGAATGTGTGCTGCACTATTGCAGTGTCAGTAATTGACGGTATGCTGCACTATTGGAGGGTCAGTAATTGATGGTATGCTGCACTATTGGAGGGTCAGTAATTGAGGGTGTGCTTCACTATTGGAGTGTCAGTAATTGACGGTATGCTGCTCTATTGGAGGGTCAGTAATTGAGTCTCTGCTGCACTATAAGTGTGTCAGTAATTGAGGGAGTGCTGCAATATTGGTGGGTCAGTAATTGATGGTGTTCTGCACTATTCGAGTGTCAGTAATTGAGGGTGTGCTGCACTATTGGAGTGTCAGTAATTGAGGGTGTGCTGCACTGTTGTGTGTCAGTAATTGACAGTGTGCTGTACTATTGGAGTGCCAGTAATTGAGGGTGTGCTGCACCATTTTACGGTCAGTAATTTAGGTTGTTCATCACTATTGGAATGTCAGTAATTGACAGTATGCTGCACTATTGGAGGGTCAGTAATTGAGGGTGTTCTGCACTACTTGAGTGTAAGTAATTGAGGATGTGTCAGTAATTGAGTTTTTCCTGCATTATTCGAGTGTAAGTAATGGTGGTTGTGCTGCACCATTGGATTATCAGTAATTGTGGGTGTGCTTCACTGTTGGAGTGTCAGTAATTGACGGTATTCTGCACTATTGGAGGGTCAATAATTGAGGGTGTGCTGCACTATTGGAGTGTCAGTAATTGAATGTGTGCTGCACGATATGTGTGTCACTAATTGAGTGTATGCTGCACTATAGGTGTGTCAGTAATTGAGGGTGTTCTATACTATCCAAGTGTAAGTAATTGAGGGTGCGATGCACGATTGGAGTGTCAGTAATTGAGAGTGTGCTTCACCACTGGATTATCAGTAATTCAGGGTGTGCTGCACTATAGTTGTGTCAGTAATTGAGGGAATGCTGGATTATTGGAGGGTCAGTAACTGAGTGTGTGCTGCACTATTGGAAGGTCAGTAATTGAGTGTGTGCTGCACTATAGTTGTGTCAGTAATTGAGGGTGTGCTGCACTATTGGTGGGTCAGTAATTGAGGGTGTTCTGCACTATTCGAGTGTAAGTAAATGAGTGTGTGCTGCACTATAGGTGTGTCAGTAATTGAGGGTGTACTGCATTATTCGAGTGTAAGTAATTGAGGGTGTGCTGTACTATTGGAGTGCCAGTAATTGTGGCCATGCTGCACTATTGGAGTGTCAGTAATTTATGGTATACTGCACTATTGGAGGGTCAATAATTGAGAATGCGCTGCACGATTGGAGGGTCTGTAATTGAGTGCATGCTGTGCTATTGAGTGTCAGTAATTGAGGGTGTGCTGCACTATTGGAGTGTAAGTAATTGAGGCTGTTCTGCACTGATTGAGAATCAGTAAAATAGGGTGCGGAGCACAATTTTAGTGTCAGTAATTGATGGTGTTCTGCACTGCCGGAAGTTCAGTAATTGAAGGTGTGCTGCATTATTGAAGTGTCATTAATTGAGGGTGCTGCATTATTGAAGTGTGAGTAATTGAGTGTGTGCTGCACTATTGGAGTGTCAATAATTGAGGGTGCTGCACTATAGGTGTGTCAGTAATTGAGGGTGTGCTGCACTATTGGTGGATCAGTAATTGAGAGTGTTCTGCACCATTCGAGTGTAAGTAATTGAGGGTGTGATGCACGATTGGAGTGTCATTAATTGAGGGTGTGCTGCACTATTGGAGGGTCAGTAATTGAGGGTGAGCTGCTCTATTTGATTGTCAGTAATTGCGTGTGCGCTGCACTATTAGAGGGTCAGTAATTGAGTGTGTGCTGCACTATTGGAGGGTCAGCAATTGAGCGTGTGCTGCACTATTGTCGTGTCAGTAATTGAGTGTGCGCTGCACTATTGGGGTGTCAGTAATTGAGTGTGTGCTGCAAAATAGGTGTGTCAGTAATTGAGGGTGTGCTGCACTATTGGAGGGTCAGCAAATGAGCGTGTGCTGCACTACTGGAGTGTCAGTAATTGAGTGTGTGCTGCACTATTTGATTGTCAGTAACTGAATGTGTGCTGCACTACTGCAGTGTCAGTAATTGACGGTATGCTGCACTATTGGAGGGTCAGTAATTGATGGTATGCTGCGCTATTGGAGGGTCAGTAATTGAGGGTGTGCTTCACTATTGGAGTGTCAGTAATTGGCGGTATGCTGCTCTATTGGAGGGTCAGTAATTGAGTCTCTGCTGCACTATAAGTGTGTCAGTAATTGAGGGAGTGCTGCAATATTGGTGGGTCAGTAATTGATGGTGTTCTGCACTATTGGAATGTCAGTAATTTAGGGTGTGCATCTCTACTGGAGTGTCAGTAATTGACGGTATGCTGGTCTATTGGTGGTTCAAGAATTGATGGTGTGCTGCACTGTTAGATTATCAGTAATTGATGGTGTGCTGCACAATTTTAGTGTCAGTAATTGAGGGTGTTCTGCACTGTCAGAAGTTCAGTAATTGAAGGTGTGCTGCATTATTGAAGTGTCATTAATTGAGGGTGCAGCACTATTGGAGGGTCAGCAATTGATTGTCTGCTGCACTATTAGAGTGTCATTAATTGACTATTGGAGTGTAAGTAATTGAGGATGTGCTGCACTATTGGAGTGTCATTAATTCATGGTGTGCTGCACTATTGGAGTGTCAGTAATTGAGGCTGTTCTGCACTGTTGGATTCTCAGTAATTGACGGTGAGCTGCACAATTGGAGTCTCGGTAATTGAGGGTGGACTGCTCTAATCGAGTGTCTGTAATTGAGGGTGTGCTGCACTATTGTACATTCAGTAAGTGAGGGTGTGCTGCACTATTCGTGTGTTTGAAATTGAGGGTGTGCTGCACTATTGGAGGGTCAGCAAATGAGCGTGTGCTGCACTACTGGAGTGTCAGTAATTGAGTGTGTGCTGCACTATTTGATTGTCAGTAACTGAATGTGTGCTGCACTACTGCAGTGTCAGTAATTGACGGTATGCTGCACTATTGGAGGGTCAGTAATTGATGGTATGCTGCGCTATTGGAGGGTCAGTAATTGAGGGTGTGCTTCACTATTGGAGTGTCAGTAATTGGCGGTATGCTGCTCTATTGGAGGGTCAGTAATTGAGTCTCAGCTGCACTATAAGTGTGTCAGTAATTGAGGGAGTGCTGCAATATTGGTGGGTCAGTAATTGATGGTGTTCTGCACTATTGGAATGTCAGTAATTTAGGGTGTGCATCTCTACTGGAGTGTCAGTAATTGACGGTATGCTGGTCTATTGGTGGTTCAAGAATTGATGGTGTGCTGCACTGTTAGATTATCAGTAATTGATGGTGTGCTGCACAATTTTAGTGTCAGTAATTGAGGGTGTTCTGCACTGTCAGAAGTTCAGTAATTGAAGGTGTGCTGCATTATTGAAGTGTCATTAATTGAGGGTGCAGCACTATTGGAGGGTCAGCAATTGATTGTCTGCTGCACTATTAGAGTGTCATTAATTGACTATTGGAGTGTAAGTAATTGAGGATGTGCTGCACTATTGGAGTGTCATTAATTCATGGTGTGCTGCACTATTGGAGTGTCAGTAATTGAGGCTGTTCTGCACTGTTGGATTCTCAGTAATTGACGGTGAGCTGCACAATTGGAGTCTCGGTAATTGAGGGTGGACTGCTCTAATCGAGTGTCTGTAATTGAGGGTGTGCTGCACTATTGTACATTCAGTAAGTGAGGGTGTGCTGCACTATTCGTGTGTTTGAAATTGAGGGTGTGCTGCACAATTGGAGTGTCAGTAATTGAGGGTGTGCACAACTATTGGAGTGTCAGTAATTGAGGGTGCGATGCACTATTCGATTGTTTGTAATTGAGGGTGTGCTGCACGATTGGAGGATCAGTAATTGAGGGTGTGCTGCACTATTGGAGGGTCAATAATTGAGTGTCTGCTGTGCTATTGAGTGTCAATAATTGAGGGTGTGCTGCACTGTTGCAGGGTCAGTAACTGAGTGTGTGCTGCACTATTGGAGTGTCAGTAATAGACGGTATGCTGCACTATTGGAGGGTCAGTAATTCAGGGTGTTGTGCACTATTCGAGTGTAAGTAATAGAGCGTGTGCTGCACTATAGGTGTGTCAGTAATTGAGGATGTGCTGCATTATTCGAGTGTAAGTAATTGAGGGTGTGCTTCACTATTCGAGTGTCAGTAATTGACGGTATGCTGCATTATTGGAGGGTCAGTAATTGACAATATGCTGCATTATTGGAGGGTCAATAATTGAGGGTGCGCTGCACGATTGGAGTGTCAGTATTTGAGGGTGTGCTTCACTATTGGAGTGTCAGAAATTGACGGTATGCTGCTCTATTGGAGGGTCAGTAATTGAGTCTCTGCTGCACTATAAGTGTGTCAGTAATTGAGGGAGTGCTGCAATATTGGTGGGTCAGTAATTGATGGTGTTCTGCACTATTGGAATGTCAGTAATTTAGGTTGTGCATCTCTATTGGAGTGTCAGTAATTGACGGTATGCTGGTCTATTGGTGGTTCAATAATTGATGGTGTGCTGCAGTGTTTAATTATCAGTAATTGATGGTGTGCTGCACAATTTTAGTGTCAGTAATTGGGGGTGTTCTGCACTGTCGGAAGTTCAGTAATTGAAGGTGTGCTGCATGATTGAAGTGTCATTAATTGAGGGTGCAGCACTATTGGAGGGTCAGCAATTGAGTGTCTGCTGCACTAGTAGAGTGTCAGTAATTGAGGATGTGCTGAATTATTGGAGTGTAAGTAATTGAGGATGTGCTGCACCAGTGGAGTGTCATTAATTGATAGTGAGCTGCACCATTGGAGTGGCAGTAATTGACGGTATGCTGCACTATTGGAGGGTCAGTAATTGATGTTGCGCTGCACGTTTGGAGTGTCAGTATTTGAGGGTGTGCTTCACTATTGGAGTGTCAGTAATTGACGGTATGCTGCTCTATTGGAGGGTCAGTAATTGACTCTGTGCCGCACTATAAGTGTGTCAGTAAGTGAGGGTGTTCTGCACTATTGGAATGTCAGGAATTTAGGGTGTGCGTCTCTACTGGAGTGTCAGTTATTGACGGTATGCTGTTCTATTGGTGGTTCAATAATTGATGGTGTGCTGCACTGTTAGATTATCAGTAATTGATGGTGAGCTGCACAATTTTAGTGTCAGTAATTGAGGGTGTTCTGCACTGTCGGAAGTTCAGTAATTGAAGGTGTGCTGCATTATTGAAGTGTCATTAATTGAGGGTGCAGCACTATTGGAGTGTCAGCAATTGAGTGTCTGCTGCACTAGTAGAGTGTCATTAATTGAGGATGTGCTGAACTATTGGAGTGTAAGTAATTGAATATGTGCTGCACTATTGGAGTGTCAGTAATTGACGGTATGCTGCACTATTGGAGGGTCAGTAATTGAGGGTGTGCTGCACTATTGGAGTGTCAGTAATTGAGGGTGTGCTGCACTATTGGAGTGTCAGTAATTGAGGGTGTGCTGCACTATTGGAGTGTCAGTAATTGAGGGTGTGCTGCACTATTGGAGTGTCAGTAATTGAGGGTGTGCTGCACTATTGGAGTGTCAGTATTGGAGGGTGTGCTGCACGATTGGAGTGTCAGTAATTGAGGGTGTGCTGCACGATTGGAGGATCAGTAATTGAAAGAGTGCTGCAAAATATGTGTGTCAGTAATTGAGGGTGTGCTGCACTATTGGAGGGTCAGCAAATGAGCGTGTGCTGCACTACTGGAGTGTCAGTAATTGAGTGTGTGCTGCACTATTTGATTGTCAGTAACTGAATGTGTGCTGCACTATTGCAGTGTCAGTAATTGACGGTATGCTGCACTATTGGAGGGTCAGTAATTGATGGTATGCTGCACTATTGGAGGGTCAGTAATTGAGGGTGTGCTTCACTATTGGAGTGTCAGTAATTGACGGTATGCTGCTCTATTGGAGGGTCAGTAATTGAGTCTCTGCTGCACTATAAGTGTGTCAGTAATTGAGGGAGTGCTGCAATATTGGTGGGTCAGTAATTGATGGTGTTCTGCACTATTCGAGTGTCAGTAATTGAGGGTGTGCTGCACTATTGGAGTGTCAGTAATTGAGGGTGTGCTGCACTGTTGTGTGTCAGTAATTGACAGTGTGCTGTACTATTGGAGTGCCAGTAATTGAGGGTGTGCTGCACCATTTTACGGTCAGTAATTTAGGTTGTTCATCACTATTGGAATGTCAGTAATTGACAGTATGCTGCACTATTGGAGGGTCAGTAATTGAGGGTGTTCTGCACTACTTGAGTGTAAGTAATTGAGGATGTGTCAATAATTGAGTTTTTCCTGCATTATTCGAGTGTAAGTAATGGTGGTTGTGCTGCACCATTGGATTATCAGTAATTGTGGGTGTGCTTCACTGTTGGAGTGTCAGTAATTGACGGTATTCTGCACTATTGGAGGGTCAATAATTGAGGGTGTGCTGCACTATTGGAGTGTCAGTAATTGAATGTGTGCTGCACGATATGTGTGTCACTAATTGAGTGTATGCTGCACTATAGGTGTGTCAGTAATTGAGGGTGTTCTATACTATCCAAGTGTAAGTAATTGAGGGTGCGATGCACGATTGGAGTGTCAGTAATTGAGAGTGTGCTTCACCACTGGATTATCAGTAATTCAGGGTGTGCTGCACTATAGTTGTGTCAGTAATTGAGGGAATGCTGGATTATTGGAGGGTCAGTAACTGAGTGTGTGCTGCACTATTGGAAGGTCAGTAATTGAGTGTGTGCTGCACTATAGTTGTGTCAGTAATTGAGGGTGTGCTGCACTATTGGTGGGTCAGTAATTGAGGGTGTTCTGCACTATTCGAGTGTAAGTAAATGAGTGTGTGCTGCACTATAGGTGTGTCAGTAATTGAGGGTGTACTGCATTATTCGAGTGTAAGTAATTGAGGGTGTGCTGTACTATTGGAGTGCCAGTAATTGTGGCCATGCTGCACTATTGGAGTGTCAGTAATTTATGGTATACTGCACTATTGGAGGGTCAATAATTGAGAATGCGCTGCACGATTGGAGGGTCTGTAATTGAGTGCATGCTGTGCTATTGAGTGTCAGTAATTGAGGGTGTGCTGCACTATTGGAGTGTAAGTAATTGAGGCTGTTCTGCACTGATTGAGAATCAGTAAAATAGGGTGCGGAGCACAATTTTAGTGTCAGTAATTGATGGTGTTCTGCACTGCCGGAAGTTCAGTAATTGAAGGTGTGCTGCATTATTGAAGTGTCATTAATTGAGGGTGCTGCATTATTGAAGTGTGAGTAATTGAGTGTGTGCTGCACTATTGGAGTGTCAATAATTGAGGGTGCTGCACTATAGGTGTGTCAGTAATTGAGGGTGTGCTGCACTATTGGTGGATCAGTAATTGAGAGTGTTCTGCACCATTCGAGTGTAAGTAATTGAGGGTGTGATGCACGATTGGAGTGTCATTAATTGAGGGTGTGCTGCACTATTGGAGGGTCAGTAATTGAGGGTGAGCTGCTCTATTTGATTGTCAGTAATTGCGTGTGCGCTGCACTATTAGAGGGTCAGTAATTGAGTGTGTGCTGCACTATTGGAGGGTCAGCAATTGAGCGTGTGCTGCACTATGTCGTGTCAGTAATTGAGTGTGCGCTGCACTATTGGGGTGTCAGTAATTGAGTGTGTGCTGCAAAATAGGTGTGTCAGTAATTGAGGGTGTGCTGCACTATTGGAGGGTCAGCAAATGAGCGTGTGCTGCACTACTGGAGTGTCAGTAATTGAGTGTGTGCTGCACTATTTGATTGTCAGTAACTGAATGTGTGCTGCACTACTGCAGTGTCAGTAATTGACGGTATGCTGCACTATTGGAGGGTCAGTAATTGATGGTATGCTGCGCTATTGGAGGGTCAGTAATTGAGGGTGTGCTTCACTATTGGAGTGTCAGTAATTGGCGGTATGCTGCTCTATTGGAGGGTCAGTAATTGAGTCTCTGCTGCACTATAAGTGTGTCAGTAATTGAGGGAGTGCTGCAATATTGGTGGGTCAGTAATTGATGGTGTTCTGCACTATTGGAATGTCAGTAATTTAGGGTGTGCATCTCTACTGGAGTGTCAGTAATTGACGGTATGCTGGTCTATTGGTGGTTCAAGAATTGATGGTGTGCTGCACTGTTAGATTATCAGTAATTGATGGTGTGCTGCACAATTTTAGTGTCAGTAATTGAGGGTGTTCTGCACTGTCAGAAGTTCAGTAATTGAAGGTGTGCTGCATTATTGAAGTGTCATTAATTGAGGGTGCAGCACTATTGGAGGGTCAGCAATTGATTGTCTGCTGCACTATTAGAGTGTCATTAATTGACTATTGGAGTGTAAGTAATTGAGGATGTGCTGCACTATTGGAGTGTCATTAATTCATGGTGTGCTGCACTATTGGAGTGTCAGTAATTGAGGCTGTTCTGCACTGTTGGATTCTCAGTAATTGACGGTGAGCTGCACAATTGGAGTCTCGGTAATTGAGGGTGGACTGCTCTAATCGAGTGTCTGTAATTGAGGGTGTGCTGCACTATTGTACATTCAGTAAGTGAGGGTGTGCTGCACTATTCGTGTGTTTGAAATTGAGGGTGTGCTGCACTATTGGAGGGTCAGCAAATGAGCGTGTGCTGCACTACTGGAGTGTCAGTAATTGAGTGTGTGCTGCACTATTTGATTGTCAGTAACTGAATGTGTGCTGCACTACTGCAGTGTCAGTAATTGACGGTATGCTGCACTATTGGAGGGTCAGTAATTGATGGTATGCTGCGCTATTGGAGGGTCAGTAATTGAGGGTGTGCTTCACTATTGGAGTGTCAGTAATTGGCGGTATGCTGCTCTATTGGAGGGTCAGTAATTGAGTCTCAGCTGCACTATAAGTGTGTCAGTAATTGAGGGAGTGCTGCAATATTGGTGGGTCAGTAATTGATGGTGTTCTGCACTATTGGAATGTCAGTAATTTAGGGTGTGCATCTCTACTGGAGTGTCAGTAATTGACGGTATGCTGGTCTATTGGTGGTTCAAGAATTGATGGTGTGCTGCACTGTTAGATTATCAGTAATTGATGGTGTGCTGCACAATTTTAGTGTCAGTAATTGAGGGTGTTCTGCACTGTCAGAAGTTCAGTAATTGAAGGTGTGCTGCATTATTGAAGTGTCATTAATTGAGGGTGCAGCACTATTGGAGGGTCAGCAATTGATTGTCTGCTGCACTATTAGAGTGTCATTAATTGACTATTGGAGTGTAAGTAATTGAGGATGTGCTGCACTATTGGAGTGTCATTAATTCATGGTGTGCTGCACTATTGGAGTGTCAGTAATTGAGGCTGTTCTGCACTGTTGGATTCTCAGTAATTGACGGTGAGCTGCACAATTGGAGTCTCGGTAATTGAGGGTGGACTGCTCTAATCGAGTGTCTGTAATTGAGGGTGTGCTGCACTATTGTACATTCAGTAAGTGAGGGTGTGCTGCACTATTCGTGTGTTTGAAATTGAGGGTGTGCTGCACAATTGGAGTGTCAGTAATTGAGGGTGTGCACAACTATTGGAGTGTCAGTAATTGAGGGTGCGATGCACTATTCGATTGTTTGTAATTGAGGGTGTGCTGCACGATTGGAGGATCAGTAATTGAGGGTGTGCTGCACTATTGGAGGGTCAATAATTGAGTGTCTGCTGTGCTATTGAGTGTCAATAATTGAGGGTGTGCTGCACTGTTGCAGGGTCAGTAACTGAGTGTGTGCTGCACTATTGGAGTGTCAGTAATAGACGGTATGCTGCACTATTGGAGGGTCAGTAATTCAGGGTGTTGTGCACTATTCGAGTGTAAGTAATAGAGCGTGTGCTGCACTATAGGTGTGTCAGTAATTGAGGATGTGCTGCATTATTCGAGTGTAAGTAATTGAGGGTGTGCTTCACTATTCGAGTGTCAGTAATTGACGGTATGCTGCATTATTGGAGGGTCAGTAATTGACAATATGCTGCATTATTGGAGGGTCAATAATTGAGGGTGCGCTGCTCGATTGGAGTGTCAGAAATTCAGGGTGAGCTTTACTATTGGAGTGTCAGTATTTGAGGGTTTGCTTCACTATTGGAGTGTCAGTAATTGACGGTATGCTGCTCTATTGGAGGGTCAGTAATTGAGGGAGTGCTGCAATATTGGTGGGTCAGTAATTGATGGTGTTCTGCACTATTGGAATGTCAGTAATTTAGGGTGTGCATCTCTACTGGAGTGTCAGTAATTGACGGTATGCTGGTCTATTGGTGGTTCAATAATTGATGGTGTGCTGCACTGTTAGATTATCAGTAATTGATGGTGAGCTGCACAATTTTAGTGTCAGTAATTGAGGGTGTTCTGCACTGTCGGAAGTTCAGTAATTGAAGGTGTGCTGCATGATTGAAGTGTCATTAATTGAAGGTGCAGCACTATTGGAGGGTCAGCAATTGAGTGTCTGCTGCACTAGTAGAGTGTCAGTAATTGAGGATGTGCTGAACTATTGGAGTGTAAGTAATTGAGGATGTGCTGCACCAGTGGAGTGGCATTAATTGAAAGTGAGCTGCACCATTGGAGTGGCAGTAATTGACGGTATGCTGCACTATTGGAGGGTCAGTAATTGATGTTGCGCTGCACGTTTGGAGTGTCAGTATTTGAGGGTGTGCTTCACTATTGGAGTGTCAGTAATTGACGGTATGCTGCTCTATTGGAGGGTCAGTAATTGACTCTGTGCCGCACTATAAATGTGTCAGTAAGTGAGGGTGTTCTGCACTATTGGAATGTCAGGAATTTAGGGTGTGCGTCTCTACTGGAGTGTCAGTTATTGACGGTATGCTGGTCTATTGGTGGTTCAATAATTGATGGTGTGCTGCACTGTTAGATTATCAGTAATTGATGGTGAGCTGCACAATTTTAGTGTCAGTAATTGAGGGTGTTCTGCACTGTTGGAAGTTCAGTAATTGAAGGTGTGCAGCATTATTGAAGTGTCATTAATTGAGGGTGCAGCACTATTGGAGGGTCAGCAATTGAGTGTCTGCTGCACTAGTAGAGTGTCATTAATTGAGGATGTGCTGAACTATTGGAGTGTAAGTAATTGAATATGTGCTGCACTATTGGAGTGTCAGTAATTGACGGTATGCTGCACTATTGGAGGGTCAGTAATTGAGGGTGTGCTGCACTATTGGAGTGTCAGTAGTTGAGGGTGTGCTGCACTATTGGAGTGTCAGTAATTGAGGGTGTGCTGCACTATTGGAGTGTCAGTAATTGAGGGTGTGCTGCACTATTGGAGTGTCAGTAATTGAGGGTGTGCTGCACTATTGGAGTGTCAGTAATTGAGTGTGTGCTGCACTATTGGAGTGTCAGTAATTGAGGGTGTGCTGCACGATTGGAATGTCAGTAATTGAGGGTGTGCTGCACGATTGGAGGATCAGTAATTGAAAGAGTGCTGCAAAATAGGTGTGTCAGTAATTGAGGGTGTGCTGCACTACTGGAGTGTCAGTAATTGAGTGTGTGCTGCACTATTTGATTGTCAGTAACTGAATGTGTGCTGCACTATTGCAGTGTCAGTAATTGACGGTATGCTGCACTATTGGAGGGTCAGTATTTGACGGTATGCTGCACTATTGGAGGGTCAGTAATTGAGGGTGTGCTTCACTATTGGAGTGTCAGTAATTGACGGTATGCTGCTCTATTGGAGGGTCAGTAATTGAGTCTCTGCTGCACTATAAGTGTGTCAGTAATTGAGGGAGTGCTGCAATATTGGTGGGTCAGTAATTGATGGTGTTCTGCACTATTGGAATGTCAGTAATTTAGGGTGTGCATCTCTACTGGAGTGTCAGTAATTGACGGTATGCTGGTCTATTGGTGGTTCAATAATTGATGGTGTGCTGCACTGTTAGATTATCAGTAATTGATGGTGTGCTGCACAATTTTAGTGTCAGTAACTGAGGGTGTTCTGCACTGTCAGAAGTTCAGTAATTGAAGGTGTGCTGCATTATTGAAGTGTCATTAATTGAAGGTGCAGCACTATTGGAGGGTCAGCAATTGATTGTCTGCTGCACTATTAGAGTGTCATTAATTGACTATTGGAGTGTAAGTAATTGAGGATGTGCTGCACTATTGGAGTGTCATTAATTGATGGTGTGCTGCACTATTGGAGTGTCAGTAATTGAGGCTGTTCTGCACTGTTGGAGTCTCAGTAATTGACGGTGAGTTGCACAATTGGAGGGTCGGTAATTGAGGGTGGACTGCTCTAATCGAGTGTCTGTAATTGAGGGTGTGCTGCACTATTGTACATTCAGTAAGTGAGGGTGTGCTGCACTATTCGTGTGTTTGATATTGAGGGTGTGCTGCACAATTGGAGTGTCAGTAATTGAGGGTGTGCACAACTATTGGAGTGTCAGTAATTGAGGGTGCGATGCACTATTGGTGTGTTAGTAATTAAGGGTGTGCTGCACTATTCGATTGTTTGTAATTGAGGGTGTGCTGCACGATTGGAGGATCAGTAATTGAGGGTGTGCTGCACTATTGGAGGGTCAATAATTGAGTGTCTTCTGTGCTATTGAGTGTAAATAATTGAGGGTGTGCTGCACTGTTGCAGGGTCAGTAACTGAGTGTGTGCTGCACTATTGGAGTGTCAGTAATAGACGGTATGCTGCACTATTGGAGGGTCAGTAATTCAGGGTGTTGTGCACTATTCGAGTGTAAGTAATAGAGCGTGTGCTGCACTATAGGTGTGTCAGTAATTGAGGATGTGCTGCATTATTCGAGTGTAAGTAATTGAGGGTGTGCTTCACTATTCGAGTGTCAGTAATTGACGGTATGCTGCATTATTGGAGGGTCAGTAATTGACAATATGCTGCATTATTGGAGGGTCAATAATTGAGGGTGCGCTGCACGATTGGAGTGTCAGAAATTCAGGGTGAGCTTTACTATTGGAGTGTCAGTAATTGACAGTATGCTGCTCTATTGGAGGGTCAGTAATTGAGGGAGTGCTGCAATATTGGTGGGTCAGTAATTGATGGTGTTCTGCACTATTGGAATGTCAGTAATTTAGGGTGTGCATTTCTACTGGAGTGTCAGTAATTGACGGTATGCTGGTCTATTGGTGGTTCAATAATTGATGGTGTGCTGCACTGTTAGATTATCAGTAATTGATGGTGTGCTGCACAATTTTAGTGTCAGTAATTGAGGGTGTTCTGCACTGTCAGAAGTTCAGTAATTGAAGGTGTGCTGCATTATTGAAGTGTCAGTAATTGAGGGTGCAGCACTATTGGAGGGTCAGCAATTGAGTGTCTGCTGCACTAGTAGAGTGTCATTAATTGAGGATGTGCTGAACTATTGGAGTGTAAGTAATTGAGGATGTGCTGCACCAGTGGAGTGGCATTAATTGATAGTGAGCTGCACTATTGGAGTGGCAGTAATTGACGGTATGCTGCACTATTGGAGGGTCAGTAATTGATGTTGCGCTGCACGTTTGGAGTGTCAGTATTTGAGGGTGTGCTTCACTATTGGAGTGTCAGTAATTGACGGTATGCTGCTCTATTGGAGGGTCAGTAATTGACTCTGTGCCGCACTATAAGTGTGTCAGTAAGTGAGGGTGTTCTGCACTATTGGAATGTCAGGAATTTAGGGTGTGCGTCTCTACTGGAGTGTCAGTTATTGACGGTATGCTGGTCTATTGGTGGTTCAATAATTGATGGTGTGCTGCACTGTTAGATTATCAGTAATTGATGGTGAGCTGCACAATTTTAGTGTCAGTAATTGAGGGTGTTCTGCACTGTCGGAAGTTCAGTAATTGAAGGTGTGCTGCAGTATTGAAGTGTCATTAATTGAGGGTGCAGCACTATTGGAGGGTCAGCAATTGATTGTCTGCTGCACTATTAGAGTGTCTTTAATTGACTATTGGAGTGTAAGTAATTGAGGATGTGCTGCACCAGTGGAGTGGCATTAATTGATAGTGAGCTGCACTATTGGAGGGTCAGTAATTGATGTTGCGCTGCACGTTTGGAGTGTCAGTATTTGAGGGTGTGCTTCACTATTGGAGTGTCAGTAATTGACGGTATGCTGCTCTATTGGAGGGTCAGTAATTGACTCTGTGCCGCACTATAAGTGTGTCAGTAAGTGATGGTGTGCTGCACTATTGGAATGTCAGTAATTTAGCTTGTGCGTCTCTATTGGTGTGTCAGTAATTGACGGTATGCTGTTCTATTGGTGGTTCAATAATTGATGGTGTGCTGCACTGTTAGATTATCAGTAATTGATGGTGAGCTGCACAATTTTAGTGTCAGTAATTGAGGGTGTTCTGTACTGTCGGAAGTTCAGTAATTGAAGGTGTGCTGCATTATTGAAGTGTCATTAATTGAGGGTGCAGCACTATTGGAGTGTCAGCAATTGAGTGTCTGCTGCACTAGTAGAGTGTCATTAATTGACGATGTGCTGAACTATTGGAGTGTAAGTAATTGAGGATGTGCTGCACTATTGGAGTGTCAGTAATTGATAGTGAGCTGCACTATTGGAGTGTCAGTAATTGACGGTATGCTGCACTATTGGAGGGTCAGTAATTCAGGGTGTTCTGCACTATTCGAGTGTAATTAATAGAGCGTGTGCTGCACTATAGGTGTGTCAGTAATTGAGGATGTGCTGCATTATTTAAGTGTAAGTAATTGAGGGTGTGCTTCACTATTGGAATGTCAGTAATTGACGGTATGCTGCACTATTGGAGGGTCAATAATTGAGGTTGCACTGCACGATTGGAGTGTCAGTATTTGAGGGTGTGTTTCACTATTGGAGTGTCAGTAATTGACGGTATGCTGCTCTGTTGGAGGGTCAGTAATTGAGTCTGTGCCGCACTATAAGTGTGTCAGTAATTGAGGGTGTGCTGCAATATTGGTGGGTCAGTAAGTGAGGGTGTTCTGCACTATTGGAATGTCAGTAATTTAGGGTGTGCATCTCTACTGGAGTGTCAGTAATTGACGGTATGCTGTTCTATTGGTGGTTCAATAATTGATGGTGTGCTGCACTGTTAGATTATCAGTAATTGATGGTGAGCTGCACAATTTTAGTGTCAGTAATTGAGGGTGTTCTGCACTGTCAGAAGTTCAGTAATTGAAGGTGTGCTGCATTATTGAAGTGTCATTAATTGAGGGTGCAGCACTATTGGAGGGTCAGCAATTGAGTGTCTGCTGCACTAGTAGAGTGTCAGTAATTGAGGATGTGCTGAACTATTGGAGTGTCAGTAATTGAGGCTGTGCTGCACCAGTGGAGTGGCATTAATTGATAGTGTGCTGCACTATTGGAGTGTCAGTAATTGAGGGTGTGCTGCACTATTCGATTGTTTGTAATTGAGGTTGTGCTGCACTATTGGAGTGTCAGTAATTGAGGGTGTGCTGCACTATTGGAATTTCAGAAATTGAGGGTGTGCTGCACTATTCGAGTGTCAGTAATTGAGGGTGTGCTGCAATATTGGAGTTTCAGTAATTAACGGTATGTTGCAGTATTGGAGTTTCAGTAATTGAGGGTGTGCTGCAGTATTGGAATTTCAGAAATTGAGGGTGTGCTGCACTATTCGAGTGTCAGTAATTGAGGGTGTGCTGCACTATTCGAGTGTCAGTAATTGAGGGTGTGCTGCACTTTTGGAGTTTCAGTAATTAACGGTATGTTGCAGTATTGGAGTGTCAGTAATTGAGGGTGTGCTGCACTATTGGAGTGTCAGTAATTGAGGGTGTGCTGCACTATTGGAATGTCAATAATTGAGGGTGTTCTGCACTGTCGGAAGGTCAGTAATTGAAGGTGTGCAGCAATATTGGAGGATCAGTAATTGATGTTGTGCTGCATTATTGTAGTGTCAATAATTGAGGGTGTGCTGCACTACTGGAGTGTCAGTAATTGACGGTATGCTGCACTTTTGGAGGGTCAATAATTAAGTGTATGCTGCACTATTAGTGGGTCAGTAATTGAGTGTCTGCTGCGCTACTAGCGTGTCAGTAATTGAGGGTGTGCAGCACTATTGGAATGTCAGTAATTGGGGGTGTGCTGAACTGTAGGTGTACTATTGAAGTGTAAGTAAAGGAGGGTGTGCTGCAGTATTGAAGTGTCAGTAATTAAAGGTTTCCTTCACTATTGGAGTGTCAGTAATTGAGGCTGTTCTGCACCCTCGGAATGTGAGTAATTGTGGATGTGCTGCACGATTGGAGGATTGGTAAATGAGGGCGTGCTGCATTATTGGAGTGTCAGTAATTAAGGGTGTGCTGCACTATTGGAGTGTCAGTAATTGAGAGTGTGCTGCACTATTGGAGTGTCAGTAATTGAGGGTGTGCTGCACTATTGGAATGTCAGTAATTAAGGGTGTGCTGCACTATTGGAGTGTCAGTAATTGAGGGTGTGCTGCACTATTGGAGTGTCAGTAATTGAGGCTGTGCTGCAATATTGGAGTGTCAGTAATTTACGGTATTCTGCACTGTCGGTAGGTCAGTATTTAAAGGTGTGCTGGCCTATTGGAGGGTCAGCAGTTGACGGTGTGCAGCCCTATTGGACGATAAGTAATTGAGTGTGTGCTGTACTATTGGAATGCCAGTCAATGAGGGTGGGCTGCACTATTGGAGTGTCAGTAATTGAGAGTGCGCTGCACTACTAGAGAGTCCGCATTTGAGGGTGTGCTGCACTATTGGAGTGTCAGTAATTGACGGTGTACTACACTATTGGAGTGTCAGTAATTGAGGGGGTGCTACAGTATTGGAGTGTCAGTAATTGAGGGTGTGCTGCACTTTTGGAGTTTCAGTAATTAACGGTATGTTGCAGTATTGGAGTTTCGTTAATTGAGGGTGTGTTGCACTATTGGAATGTCAATAATTGACGTATGCTGCACTATTGAAGGGTCAGTAATTGGTGGTGTGCTGCACTATTGGAGCGTAAGTAATTGAGGGTTTGCTGCACTATAGGTGTGTCAGTAATTGAGAGTGTGCTGCACTATCGGTTGGTCAGTAATTGGGGGTGTGCTGCACTATTCGAGTAGAAGTAATTAAGGGTGTGCGTCACTAATGGAGTGTCAGTAAGTGACGGTATGCTGGTCTATTGGTGCTTCAATAATTGAGGGTGTGCCGCACTATTTTAGTGCCAGTAATTGAGGCTGTTTTGCACTGTCGGAAGTTCAGTAATTGAAGGTGTACTGCACAATTGAAGTGTCAGTAATTGAGGGTGCAAAACTATTGCAGTGTCAGTAATTGAGGGTGTGCTGCATTGTTGGAGTCTCAGTAATTGATGGTGAGCTGCACGATTGGAGGATCGGTAATTGAGCGTGTGCTGCTCTATTGGAGGGTCAGTAATTGAGGGTGTGCTGCACAATTGGAGTGTCAGTAATTGAGCGTGTGCTGCTCTATTCGAGTGTAAGTTATGGAGGGTGTGTGCACAATTGGAGTGTCAGTAATTGAGGGTGTTCTGCACTATGGGAGTGTCAGTAATTGAGGGTGTGCTGCACTATAGGTGTGTCAGTGACTGAGGGTATGCTGCACTATTGGAGTTTCAGTAATTGAGGGTTTCCTTCAGTATTGAAGTGTCAGTAATTGATGCTGTGCTGCACGATTGGAGGATCGGTAATTGAGGGTGTGCTGCATTATTGGAGGGTCATCAATTGAGGGTGTGCTGCACTTTTGGATTGTCAGTAATTGAGGGTGTGCTGCATTACTGAAGTGTCATTAATTGAGGATGCAGCCCTATTGGAGGGACAGCAATTGAGTGTCTGCTGCACTGGTAAAGTGTCATTAATTGATAGTGTGCTGCACTATTGGAGGGTCAGTAATTGAGTGTGTGCTGCACTATTGGAGTGTCAGTAATTGAGGCTGTGCTGCAATATTGGAGTGTCAGTAATTTACGGTATTCTGCACTGTCGGTAGGTCAGTATTTAAAGGTGTGCTGGCCTATTGGAGGGTCAGCAGTTGACGGTGTGCAGCCCTATTGGACGATAAGTAATTGAGTGTGTGCTGTACTATTGGAATGCCAGTCAATGAGGGCGGGCTGCACTATTGGAGTGTCAGTAATTGAGAGTGCGCTGCACTACTAGAGAGTCCGCATTTGAGGGTGTGCTGCACTATTGGAGTGTCAGTAATTGACGGTGTACTACACTATTGGAGTGTCAGTAATTGAGGGGGTGCTACAGTATTGGAGTGTCAGTAATTGAGGGTGTGCTGCACTTTTGGAGTTTCAGTAATTAACGGTATGTTGCAGTATTGGAGTTTCGTTAATTGAGGGTGTGTTGCACTATTGGAATGTCAATAATTGACGTATGCTGCACTATTGAAGGGTCAGTAATTGGTGGTGTGCTGCACTATTGGAGCGTAAGTAATTGAGGGTTTGCTGCACTATAGGTGTGTCAGTAATTGAGAGTGTGCTGCACTATCGGTTGGTCAGTAATTGGGGGTGTGCTGCACTATTCGAGTAGAAGTAATTAAGAGTGTGCGTCACTAATGGAGTGTCAGTAAGTGACGGTATGCTGGTCTATTGGTGCTTCAATAATTGAGGGTGTGCCGCACTATTTTAGTGCCAGTAATTGAGGCTGTTTTGCACTGTCGGAAGTTCAGTAATTGAAGGTGTACTGCACAATTGAAGTGTCAGTAATTGAGGGTGCAAAACTATTGCAGTGTCAGTAATTGAGGGTGTGCTGCATTGTTGGAGTCTCAGTAATTGATGGTGAGCTGCACGATTGGAGGATCGGTAATTGAGCGTGTGCTGCTCTATTGGAGGGTCAGTAATTGAGGGTGTGCTGCACAATTGGAGTGTCAGTAATTGAGCGTGTGCTGCTCTATTCGAGTGTAAGTTATGGAGGGTGTGTGCACAATTGGAGTGTCAGTAATTGAGGGTGTTCTGCACTATGGGAGTGTCAGTAATTGAGGGTGTGCTGCACTATAGGTGTGTCAGTGACTGAGGGTATGCTGCACTATTGGAGTTTCAGTAATTGAGGGTTTCCTTCAGTATTGAAGTGTCAGTAATTGATGCTGTGCTGCACGATTGGAGGATCGGTAATTGAGGGTGTGCTGCATTATTGGAGGGTCATCAATTGAGGGTGTGCTGCACTTTTGGATTGTCAGTAATTGAGGGTGTGCTGCATTACTGAAGTGTCATTAATTGAGGATGCAGCCCTATTGGAGGGACAGCAATTGAGTGTCTGCTGCACTGGTAAAGTGTCATTAATTGATAGTGTGCTGCACTATTGGAGGGTCAGTAATTGAGTGTGTGCTGCACTATTGGAGTGTCAGTAATTGAGGGTGTGTTGCACTATTGGAGTGTCAGTAATTGAGGGTGTGCTGCACTGTTGTGTGTCAGTAATTGACAGTGTGCTGTACTATTGGAGTGCCAGTAATTGAGGATGTGCTGCACCATTTTATGGTCAGTAATTTAGGTTGTTCATCACTATTGGAATGTCAGTAATTGACAGTATGCTGCACTATTGGAGGGTCAGTAATTGAGGGTGTTCTGCACTACTTGAGTGTAAGTAATTGAGGATGTGTCAGTAATTGAGTTTTTCCTGCATTATTCAAGTGCAAGTAATGGTGGGTGTGCTGCACCATTGGATTATCAGTAATTGTGGGTGTGCTTCACTGTTGGAGTGTCAGTAATTGACGGTATTCTGCACTATTGGAGGGTCAATAATTGAGGGTGTGCTGCACTATTGGAGTGTCAGTAATTGAATGTGTGCTGCACGATATGTGTGTCACTAATTGAGTGTATGCTGCACTATAGGTGTGTCAGTAATTGAGGGTGTTCTATACTATCCAAGTGTAAGTAATTGAGGGTGCGATGCACTATTGGAGTGTCAGTAATTGAGAGTGTGCTTCACCACTGGATTATTAGTAATTCAGGGTGTGCTGCACTATAGTTGTGTCAGTAATTGAGGGAATGCTGGATTATTGGAGGGTCAGTAACTGAGTGTGTGCTGCACTATTGGAAGGTCAGTAATTGAGCGTGTGCTGTACTATAGTTGTGTCAGTAATTGAGGGTGTGCTGCACTATTGGTGGGTCAGTAATTGAGGGTGTTCTGCACTATTCGAGTGTAAGTAAATGAGTGTGTGCTGCACTATAGGTGTGTCAGTAATTGAGGGTGTACTGCATTATTCGAGTGTAAGTAATTGAGGGTGTGCTGTACTATTGGAGTGCCAGTAATTGTGGCCATGCTGCACTATTGGAGTGTCAGTAATTTATGGTATACTGCACTATTGGAGGGTCAATAATTGAGGATGCGCTGCACGATTGGAGGGTCTGTAATTGAGTGCATGCTGTGCTTTTGAGTGTCAGTAATTGAGGGTGTGCTGCACTATTGGAGTGTAAGTAATTGAGGCTGTTCTGCACTGTTTGAGAATCAGTAAAATAGGGTGCGGAGCACAATTTTAGTGTCAGTAATTGAGGGTGTTCTGCACTGCCGGAAGTTCAGTAATTGAAGGTGTGCTGCATTATTGAAGTGTCATTAATTGAGGGTGCTGCACTATTGAAGTGTCAGTAATTGAGTGTGTGCTGCACTATTGGAGTGTCAATAATTGAGGGTGCTGCACTATAGGTGTGTCAGTAATTGAGGGTGTGCTGCACTATTGGTGGATCAGTAATTGAGAGTGTTCTGCACCATTCGAGTGTAAGTAATTGAGGGTGTGATGCACGATTGGAGTGTCATTAATTGAGGGTGTGCTGCACTATTGGAGGGTCAGTAATTGAGGGTGAGCTGCACTATTTGATTGTCAGTAATTGCGTGTGCGCTGCACTATTAGAGGGTCAGTAATTGAGTGTGTGCTGCACTATTGGAGGGTCAGCAATTGAGCGTGTGCTGCACTATTGTCATGTCAGTAATTGAGTGTGCGCTGCACTATTGGGGTGTCAGTAATTGAGGGTGTGCTGCACTATTGGAGTGTCAGTAATTGAGTGTGTGCTGCAAAATAGGTGTGTCAGTAATTGAGGGTGTGCTGCACTATTGGAGGGTCAGCAAATGAGCGTGTGCTGCACTACTGGAGTGTCAGTAATTGAGTGTGTGCTGCACTATTTGATTGTCAGTAACTGAATGTGTGCTGCACTATTGCAGTGTCAGTAATTGACGGTATGCTGCACTATTGGAGGGTCAGTAATTGACGGTATGCTGCACTATTGGAGGGTCAGTAATTGAGGGTGTGCTTCACTATTGGAGTGTCAGTAATTGACGGTATGCTGCTCTATTGGAGGGTCAGTAATTGAGTCTCTGCTGCACTATAAGTGTGTCAGTAATTGAGGGAGTGCTGCAATATTGGTGGGTCAGTAATTGTTGGTGTTCTGCACTATTGGAATGTCAGTAATTTAGGGTGTGCATCTCTACTGGAGTGTCAGTAATTGACGGTATGAAGGTCTATTGGGGGTTCAATAATTGATGGTGTGCTGCACTGTTAGATTATCAGTAATTGATGGTGTGCTGCACAATTTTAGTGTCAGTAATTGAGGGTGTTCTGCACTGTCGGAAGTTCAGTAATTGAAGGTGTGCTGCATTATTGAAGTGTCATTAATTGAGGGTGCAGCACTATTGGAGGGTCAGCAATTGATTGTCTGCTGCACTATTAGAGTGTCATTAATTGACTATTGGAGTGTAAGTAATTGAGGATGTGCTGCACTATTGGAGTGTCATTAATTGATGGTGTGCTGCACTATTGGAGTGTCAGTAATTGAGGCTGTTCTGCACTGTTGGAGTCTCAGTAATTGACGGTGAGCTGCACAATTGGAGGGTCGGTAATTGAGGGTGGACTGCTCTAATCGAGTGTCTGTAATTGAGGGTGTGCTGCACTATTGTACATTCAGTAAGTGAGGGTGTGCTGCACTATTCGTGTGTTTGATATTGAGGGTGTGCTGCACAATTGGAGTGTCAGTAATTGAGGGTGTGCACAACTATTGGAGTGTCAGTAATTGAGGGTGCGAAGCACTATTGGTGTGTCAGTAATTGAGGGTGTGCTGCACTATTCAATTGTTTGTAATTGAGGGTGTGCTGCACGATTGGAGGATCAGTAATTGAGGGTGTGCTGCACTATTGGAGGGTCAATAATTGAGTGTCTGCTGTGCTATTGAGTGTCAATAATTGAGGGTGTGCTGCACTGTTGCAGGGTCAGTAACTGAGTGTGTGCTGCACTATTGGAGTGTCAGTCATAGACGGTATGCTGCACTATTGGAGGGTCAGTAATTCAGGGTGTTGTGCACTATTCGAGTGTAAGTAATAGAGCGTGTGCTGCACTATAGGTGTGTCAGTAATTGAGGATGTGCTGCATTATTCGAGTGTAAGTAATTGAGGGTGTGCTTCACTATTCGAGTGTCAGTAATTGACGGTATGCTGCATTATTGGAGGGTCAGTAATTGACAATATGCTGCATTATTGGAGGGTCAATAATTGAGGGTGCGCTGCACGATTGGAGTGTCAGTATTTGAGGGTGTGCTTCACTATTGGAGTGTCAGTAATTGACGGTATGCTGCTCTATTGGAGGGTCAGTAATTGACTCTGTGCCGCACTATAAGTGTGTCAGTAATTGAGGGTGTTCTGCACTATTGGAATGTCAGTAATGTAGGGTGTGCGTCTCTACTGGAGTGTCAGTTATTGACGGTATGCTGGTCTATTGGTGGTTCAATAATTGATGGTGTGCTGTACTGTTAGATTATCAGTAATTGATGGTGAGCTGCACAATTTTAGTGTCAGTAATTGAGGGTGTTCTGCACTGTCGGAAGTTCAGTAATTGAAGGTGTGCTGCATTATTGAAGTGTCATTAATTGAGGGTGCAGCACTATTGGAGGGTCAGCAATTGAGTGTCTGCTGCACTAGTAGAGTGTCAGTAATTGAGGATGTGCTGAACTATTGGAGTGTAAGTAATTGAGGATGTGCTGCACCAGTGGAGTGGCATTAATTGATAGTGAGCTGCACTATTGGAGGGTCAGTAATTGATATTGCACTGCACGTTTGGAGTGTCAGTATTTGAGGGTGTGCTTCACTATTGGAGTGTCAGTAATTGACGGTATGCTGCTCTATTGGAGGGTCAGTAATTGACTCTGTGCCGCACTATAAGTGTGTCAGTAAGTGAGGGTGTTCTGCACTATTGGAATGTCAGTAATTTAGCTTGTGCGTCTCTATTGGTGTGTCAGTAATTGACGGTATGCTGTTCTATTGGTGGTTCAATAATTGAGGGTGTGCTGCACTATTCGATTGTTTGTAATTGAGGGTGTGCTGCACGATTGGAGGATCAGTAATTGAGGGTGTGCTGCACTCTTGGAGGATCAGTAATTGAGTGTCTGCTGTGCTATTGAGTGTCAATAATTGAGGGTGTGCTGCACTGTTGCAGGGTCAGTAACTGAGTGTGTGATGCACTATTGGAGTGTCATTAATAGACGGTATGCTGCACTATTGGAGGGTCAGTAATTCAGGGTGTTCTGCACTATTCGAGTGTAAGTAATAGAGCGTGTGCTGCACTATAGGTGTGTCAGTAATTGAGGGTGTGCTTCACTATTCGAGTGTCAGTAATTGACGGTATGCTGCATTATTGGAGGGTCAGTAATTGACGATATGCTGCATTATTGGAGGGTCAATAATTGAGGGTGCGCTGCATGATTGGAGTGTCAGTAATTCAGGGTGAGCTTTACTATTGGAGTGTCAGTATTTGAGGGTGTGCTTCACTATTGGAGTGTCAGTAATTGACGGTATGCTGCTCTATTGGAGGGTCAGTAATTGAGGGAGTGCTGCAATATTGGTGGGTCAGTAATTGATGGTGTTCTGCACTATTGGAATGTCAGTAATTTAGGGTGTGTATCTCAACTGGAGTGTCAGTAATTGACGGTATGCTGGTCTATTGATGGTTCAATAATTGATGGTGTGCTGCACTGTTAGATTGTCAGTAATTGATGGTGTGCTGCACAATTTTAGTGTCAGTAATTGGGAGTGTTCTGCACTGTCAGAAGTTCAGTAATTGAAGGTGTGCTGCATGATTGAAGTGTCATTAATTGAAGGTGCAGCACTATTGGAGTGTCAGCAATTGAGTGTCTGCTGCACGAGGAGAGTGTCATTAATTGAGGATGTGCTGAACTATTGGAGTGTAAGTAATTGAGGATGTGCTGCACCAGTGGAGTGGCATTAATTGATAGTGAGCTGCACTATTGGAGTGGCAGTAATTGACGGTATGCTGCACTATTGGAGGGTCAGTAATTGATGTTGCACTGCACGTTTGGAGTGTCAGTATTTGAGTGTGTGCTCACTATTGGAGTGTCAGTAATTGACAGTATGCTGCTCTATTGGAGGGTCAGTAATTGACTCTGTGCCGCACTATAAGTGTGTCAGTAAGTGAGGGTGTTCTGCACTATTGGAATGTCAGTAATTTAGCTTGTACGTCTCTATTGGTGTGTCAGTAATTGACGGTATGCTGTTCTATTGGTGGTTCAATAATTGATGGTGTGCTGCACTGTTAGATTATCAGTAATTGATGGTGAGCTGCACAATTTTAGTGTCAGTAATTGAGGGTGTTCTGCACTGTCGGAAGTTCAGTAATTGAAGGTGTGCTGCATTATTGAAGTGTCATTAATTGAGGGTGCAGCACTATTGGAGTGTCAGCAATTGAGTGTCTGCTGCACTAGTAGAGTGTCATTAATTGACGATGTGCTGAACTATTGGAGTGTAAGTAATTGAGGATGCGCTGCACCATTGGTGTGGCATTAATTGATAGTGAGCTGCACTATTGGAGTGTCAGTAATTGACGGTATGCTGCACTATTGGAGGGTCAGTAATTGAGTGTGTTCTGCACTATTCGAGTGTAATTAATAGAGGGTGTGCTGCACTATAGGTGTGTCAGTAATTGAGGATGTGCTGCATTATTCAAGTGTAAGTAATTGAGTGTGTGCTTCACTATTGGAATATCAGTAATTGACGTTATGCTGCACTATTGGAGGGTCAATAATTGAGGGTGTGCTGCATGATTGGAGTGTCAGTATTTGAGGGTGTGTTTCACTATTGGAATGTCAGTAATTGACGGTATGCTGCTCTATTGGAGGGTCAGTAATTGAGTCTGTGCCGCACTATAAGTGTGTCAGTAATTGAGGGTGTGCTGCAATATTGGTGGGTCAGTAAGTGAGGGTCTTCTGCACTATTGGAATGTCAGTATTTAGGTTGTGCGTCTCTATTGGAGTGTCAGTAATTGACGGTATGCTGTTCTATTGGTGGTTCAATAATTGATGGTGTGCTGCACTGTTAGATTATCAGTAATTGATGGTGAGCTGCACAATTTTAGTGTCAGTAATTGAGGGTGTTCTGCACTGTCGGAAGTTCAGTAATTGAAGGTGTGCTGCATTATTGAAGTGTCAGTAATTGAGGGTGCAGCACTATTGGAGGGTCAGCAATTGAGTTTCTGCTGCACTAGTAGAGTGTCTTTAATTGAGGGTGTGCTGAACTATTGGAGTGTAAGTAATTGAGGATTGGCTGCACTATTGGAGTGTCATTAATTGATGGTGCGCTGCATGATTGGCGTGTCAGTAATTGAGGCAGTTCTGCACTGTTCGAGTCTCAGTAATTGTCAGTGATCTGCACGATTGGAGGGTCAGTAATTGAGGGTGGACTGCTCTATTCGAGTGTCAGTAATTGAGGGTGTGCTGCACTATTCGATTGTTGTAATTGAGGATGTGCTGCCTGATTGGAGGGTCAGTAATTGAGTGTGTGCTGCTCTATTGGAGTGTCAGTAATTGAGGGTGTGCTTCACTATTGGAGTGTCAGTAATTGAGGGTGTGCTGCATTATTCGAGTGTAAGTAATTGAGGGTGTGCTGCACGATTGTAGTGTAAGTAATTGAGGCTGTTCTGCACTGTTTGAGAATCAGTAATTTAGGGTGTGCTGCACAATTGTAGGGTCAGTAATTGAGCGCGTGCTGCAGTATTGGAGTGTCAGTAATTGAGTGTGTGCAGCAGTACTGGAGGGTCAGTAATTGAGGGTGTGCTGCACTATTGGAGGGTCAGTAACTGAGGGTGTGCTGCACTATTCGAGAATAAGCAATTGAGGGTGTGCTACACAATTTTAGTGTCAGTGATTGAGGGTGTTCTGCACTGTCGGAAGTTCAGTAATTGAAGGTGTGCTGCATTATTGAAGTGTCATTAATTGAGGGTGCTGCACTATTGGAGTGTTAGTAATTGACTGTGTGCTGCACTATTGGAGGGTCGGTAATTGAGTCTGTGCTGCTCTATTTTAGGGTCAGTAATTGAGTGTGTGCTGCACTATAGGTGTGTCAGTAATTGAGGGTGTGCTGCACTATTGGTGGGTGAGTAATTGAGCGTGTTCTGCACCATTCGAGTGTCAGTAATTGAGGGCACGATGCACGATTGGAGTGTCAGTAATTGGGGGTGTGCTGCACCACTGGATTATCAGTAATTGAGGGTGTGCTGCACTATTCAAGTGTAAGTAAATGAGTGTGCGATGCACGATTGGAGTGTCAGTAATTGAGCAGGTGCTGCGCCACTGGATTATCAGTAATGGAGGGTGTGTTGCACTATTGGTTGGTCAGTAAATGAGGGGGTTCTGCACTATTCGAGTGTCAGTAATTGAGGGTGCGATGCACGATTGGAGTGTCAGTAATTAAGGGTGTGTTGCACTATAGGTGTGTCAATAATTAAGGGAATGCTGGACTGCTGGAAGGTCAGTAACTGAATGTGTGCTGCACTATTGGATTGTCAGTAATTGAGTGTGTGCTGCATAATTGGAAGGTCAGTAATTGAGCGTGTGCTGCACTATAGTTGTGTCAGTAATTGAGGGTGTGCTGCACTATAGGTGTGTCAGTAATTGAGGGTTTGCTGCATTATTCGAGTGTAAGTAATTGAGGGTGTGGTGCATGATTTTAGAGTCAGTAATTGAGGGTGTGCTGCACTACAGGAGTGTCAGTAATTGACGGTATGCTGCACTATTGGAGGGTCAATAATTGAGGGTGCGCTGCACTATTGGAGGGTCAGTAATTGAGTGAATGCTCTGCTATTGAGTGTCAGTAATTGAGGGTATGCTGCACTATTGGAGTGTAAGTAATTGAGGCTGTTCTGCACTGTTTGAGATTCAGTAAAATAGGGTGTGCTGCACAATTGGAAGTCAGTAATTGAGGGTGTGCTGCACAATTTTAGTGTCAGTAATTGAGGGTATTCTGCACTGTTGGAAGTTCAGTAATTGAAGGTGTGCTGCATTATTGAAGTGTCATTAATTGAGGGTGCTGCACTCTTGGAGTGTTACTAATTGAGTGTGTGCTGCACTATTGGAGGGTCAGTAATTGAGTGTGTGCTGCACTATTGGAGAGTCAGTAATTGAGTGTGTGCTGCACTATAGGTGTGTCAGTAATTGAGGGTGTGCTGCACTATTCGAGTGTAAGTAATTGAGGATGTGCTGCACTATTGGAGTGTCACTAATGGATGGTGTGCTGCAGTATTGGAGTGTCAGTAATTGAGGCTGTTCTGCACTGTTGGAGTCTCAGTAATTGACGGTAATCTGCACGATTGGAGGGTCGGTAATTGAGGGTGTACTGCACTATAGGTACGTCAGTAACTGAGGGTGTGCTGCACTATTGAACGGTCAGTAAATGAGGGTGTGCTGCACTATTGGAGTGTCAGTAATTGAGTGTGTGCTACACTATTGGAGTGTCAGTAATTCTGGTGTGCTGCCCTATTGGAGAGTCAGTAATTGAGGGTGTGCTGCACTATTGGAGGGTCAGTAACTGAGGGTGTGCTGCACTATTGGTGTGTCAGTAATTGAGGGTGTGCTGCACTATTCAATTGTTTGTAATTGACGGTGTGCTGCACGATTGGAGGATCAGTAATTGAGGGTGTGCTGCACTATTGGAGGGTCAATAATTGAGTGTCTGCTGTGCTATTGAGTGTCAATAATTGAGGGTGTGCTGCACTGTTGCAGGGTCAGTAACTGAGTGTGTGCTGCACTATTGGAGTGTCAGTCATAGACGGTATGATGCACTATTGGAGGGTCAGTAATTCAGGGTGTTGTGCACTATTCGAGTGTAAGTAATAGAGCGTGTGCTGCACTATAGGTGTGTCAGTAATTGAGGATGTGCTGCATTATTCGAGTGTAAGTAATTGAGGGTGTGCTTCACTATTCGAGTGTCAGTAATTGACGGTATGCTGCATTATTGGAGGGTCAGTAATTGACAATATGCTGCATTATTGGAGGGTCAATAATTGAGGGTGCGCTGCACGATTGGAGTGTCAGTATTTGAGGGTGTGCTTCACTATTGGAGTGTCAGTAATTGACGGTATGCTGCTCTATTGGAGGGTCAGTAATTGACTCTGTGCCGCACTATAAGTGTGTCAGTAATTGAGGGTGTTCTGCACTATTGGAATGTCAGTAATGTAGGGTGTGCGTCTCTACTGGAGTGTCAGTTATTGACGGTATGCTGGTCTATTGGTGGTTCAATAATTGATGGTGTGCTGTACTGTTAGATTATCAGTAATTGATGGTGAGCTGCACAATTTTAGTGTCAGTAATTGAGGGTGTTCTGCACTGTCAGAAGTTCAGTAATTGAAGGTGTGCTGCATTATTGAAGTGTCATTAATTGAGGGTGCAGCACTATTGGAGGGTCAGCAATTGAGTGTCTGCTGCACTAGTTGAGTGTCAGTAATTGAGGATGTGCTGAACTATTGGAGTGTAAGTAATTGAGGATGTGCTGCACCAGTGGAGTGGCATTAATTGATAGTGAGCTGCACTATTGGAGGGTCAGTAATTGATATTGCACTGCACGTTTGGAGTGTCAGTATTTGAGGGTGTGCTTCACTATTGGAGTGTCAGTAATTGACGGTATGCTGCTCTATTGGAGGGTCAGTAATTGACTCTGTGCCGCACTATAAGTGTGTCAGTAAGTGAGGGTGTTCTGCACTATTGGAATGTCAGTAATTTAGCTTGTGCGTCTCTATTGGTGTGTCAGTAATTGACGGTATGCTGTTCTATTGGTGGTTCAATAATTGAGGGTGTGCTGCACTATTCGATTGTTTGTAATTGAGGGTGTGCTGCACGATTGGAGGATCAGTAATTGAGGGTGTGCTGCACTCTTGGAGGATCAGTAATTGAGTGTCTGCTGTGCTATTGAGTGTCAATAATTGAGGGTGTGCTGCACTGTTGCAGGGTCAGTAACTGAGTGTGTGATGCACTATTGGAGTGTCATTAATAGACGGTATGCTGCACTATTGGAGGGTCAGTAATTCAGGGTGTTCTGCACTATTCGAGTGTAAGTAATAGAGCGTGTGCTGCACTATAGGTGTGTCAGTAATTGAGGGTGTGCTTCACTATTCGAGTGTCAGTAATTGACGGTATGCTGCATTATTGGAGGGTCAGTAATTGACGATATGCTGCATTATTGGAGGGTCAATAATTGAGGGTGCGCTGCATGATTGGAGTGTCAGTAATTCAGGGTGAGCTTTACTATTGGAGTGTCAGTATTTGAGGGTGTGCTTCACTATTGGAGTGTCAGTAATTGACGGTATGCTGCTCTATTGGAGGGTCAGTAATTGAGGGAGTGCTGCAATATTGGTGGGTCAGTAATTGATGGTGTTCTGCACTATTGGAATGTCAGTAATTTAGGGTGTGTATCTCAACTGGAGTGTCAGTAATTGACGGTATGCTGGTCTATTGATGGTTCAATAATTGATGGTGTGCTGCACTGTTAGATTGTCAGTAATTGATGGTGTGCTGCACAATTTTAGTGTCAGTAATTGGGAGTGTTCTGCACTGTCAGAAGTTCAGTAATTGAAGGTGTGCTGCATGATTGAAGTGTCATTAATTGAAGGTGCAGCACTATTGGAGTGTCAGCAATTGAGTGTCTGCTGCACGAGGAGAGTGTCATTAATTGAGGATGTGCTGAACTATTGGAGTGTAAGTAATTGAGGATGTGCTGCACCAGTGGAGTGGCATTAATTGATAGTGAGCTGCACTATTGGAGTGGCAGTAATTGACGGTATGCTGCACTATTGGAGGGTCAGTAATTGATGTTGCACTGCACGTTTGGAGTGTCAGTATTTGAGTGTGTGCTCACTATTGGAGTGTCAGTAATTGACAGTATGCTGCTCTATTGGAGGGTCAGTAATTGACTCTGTGCCGCACTATAAGTGTGTCAGTAAGTGAGGGTGTTCTGCACTATTGGAATGTCAGTAATTTAGCTTGTACGTCTCTATTGGTGTGTCAGTAATTGACGGTATGCTGTTCTATTGGTGGTTCAATAATTGATGGTGTGCTGCACTGTTAGATTATCAGTAATTGATGGTGAGCTGCACAATTTTAGTGTCAGTAATTGAGGGTGTTCTGCACTGTCGGAAGTTCAGTAATTGAAGGTGTGCTGCATTATTGAAGTGTCATTAATTGAGGGTGCAGCACTATTGGAGTGTCAGCAATTGAGTGTCTGCTGCACTAGTAGAGTGTCATTAATTGACGATGTGCTGAACTATTGGAGTGTAAGTAATTGAGGATGCGCTGCACCATTGGTGTGGCATTAATTGATAGTGAGCTGCACTATTGGAGTGTCAGTAATTGACGGTATGCTGCACTATTGGAGGGTCAGTAATTGAGTGTGTTCTGCACTATTCGAGTGTAATTAATAGAGGGTGTGCTGCACTATAGGTGTGTCAGTAATTGAGGATGTGCTGCATTATTCAAGTGTAAGTAATTGAGTGTGTGCTTCACTATTGGAATATCAGTAATTGACGTTATGCTGCACTATTGGAGGGTCAATAATTGAGGGTGTGCTGCATGATTGGAGTGTCAGTATTTGAGGGTGTGTTTCACTATTGGAATGTCAGTAATTGACGGTATGCTGCTCTATTGGAGGGTCAGTAATTGAGTCTGTGCCGCACTATAAGTGTGTCAGTAATTGAGGGTGTGCTGCAATATTGGTGGGTCAGTAAGTGAGGGTCTTCTGCACTATTGGAATGTCAGTATTTAGGTTGTGCGTCTCTATTGGAGTGTCAGTAATTGACGGTATGCTGTTCTATTGGTGGTTCAATAATTGATGGTGTGCTGCACTGTTAGATTATCAGTAATTGATGGTGAGCTGCACAATTTTAGTGTCAGTAATTGAGGGTGTTCTGCACTGTCGGAAGTTCAGTAATTGAAGGTGTGCTGCATTATTGAAGTGTCAGTAATTGAGGGTGCAGCACTATTGGAGGGTCAGCAATTGAGTTTCTGCTGCACTAGTAGAGTGTCTTTAATTGAGGGTGTGCTGAACTATTGGAGTGTAAGTAATTGAGGATTGGCTGCACTATTGGAGTGTCATTAATTGATGGTGCGCTGCATGATTGGCGTGTCAGTAATTGAGGCAGTTCTGCACTGTTCGAGTCTCAGTAATTGTCAGTGATCTGCACGATTGGAGGGTCAGTAATTGAGGGTGGACTGCTCTATTCGAGTGTCAGTAATTGAGGGTGTGCTGCACTATTCGATTGTTGTAATTGAGGATGTGCTGCCTGATTGGAGGGTCAGTAATTGAGTGTGTGCTGCTCTATTGGAGTGTCAGTAATTGAGGGTGTGCTTCACTATTGGAGTGTCAGTAATTGAGGGTGTGCTGCATTATTCGAGTGTAAGTAATTGAGGGTGTGCTGCACGATTGTAGTGTAAGTAATTGAGGCTGTTCTGCACTGTTTGAGAATCAGTAATTTAGGGTGTGCTGCACAATTGTAGGGTCAGTAATTGAGCGCGTGCTGCAGTATTGGAGTGTCAGTAATTGAGTGTGTGCAGCAGTACTGGTGGGTCAGTAATTGAGGGTGTGCTGCACTATTGGAGGGTCAGTAACTGAGGGTGTGCTGCACTATTCGAGAATAAGCAATTGAGGGTGTGCTACACAATTTTAGTGTCAGTGATTGAGGGTGTTCTGCACTGTCGGAAGTTCAGTAATTGAAGGTGTGCTGCATTATTGAAGTGTCATTAATTGAGGGTGCTGCACTATTGGAGTGTTAGTAATTGACTGTGTGCTGCACTATTGGAGGGTCGGTAATTGAGTCTGTGCTGCTCTATTTTAGGGTCAGTAATTGAGTGTGTGCTGCACTATAGGTGTGTCAGTAATTGAGGGTGTGCTGCACTATTGGTGGGTGAGTAATTGAGCGTGTTCTGCACCATTCGAGTGTCAGTAATTGAGGGCACGATGCACGATTGGAGTGTCAGTAATTGGGGGTGTGCTGCACCACTGGATTATCAGTAATTGAGGGTGTGCTGCACTATTCAAGTGTAAGTTAATGAGTGTGCGATGCACGATTGGAGTGTCAGTAATTGAGCAGGTGCTGCGCCACTGGATTATCAGTAATGGAGGGTGTGTTGCACTATTGGTTGGTCAGTAAATGAGGGGGTTCTGCACTATTCGAGTGTCAGTAATTGAGGGTGCGATGCACGATTGGAGTGTCAGTAATTAAGGGTGTGTTGCACTATAGGTGTGTCAATAATTAAGGGAATGCTGGACTGCTGGAAGGTCAGTAACTGAATGTGTGCTGCACTATTGGATTGTCAGTAATTGAGTGTGTGCTGCATAATTGGAAGGTCAGTAATTGAGCGTGTGCTGCACTATAGTTGTGTCAGTAATTGAGGGTGTGCTGCACTATAGGTGTGTCAGTAATTGAGGGTTTGCTGCATTATTCGAGTGTAAGTAATTGAGGGTGTGGTGCATGATTTTAGAGTCAGTAATTGAGGGTGTGCTGCACTACAGGAGTGTCAGTAATTGACGGTATGCTGCACTATTGGAGGGTCAATAATTGAGGGTGCGCTGCACTATTGGAGGGTCAGTAATTGAGTGAATGCTCTGCTATTGAGTGTCAGTAATTGAGGGTATGCTGCACTATTGGAGTGTAAGTAATTGAGGCTGTTCTGCACTGTTTGAGATTCAGTAAAATAGGGTGTGCTGCACAATTGGAAGTCAGTAATTGAGGGTGTGCTGCACAATTTTAGTGTCAGTAATTGAGGGTATTCTGCACTGTTGGAAGTTCAGTAATTGAAGGTGTGCTGCATTATTGAAGTGTCATTAATTGAGGGTGCTGCACTCTTGGAGTGTTACTAATTGAGTGTGTGCTGCACTATTGGAGGGTCAGTAATTGAGTGTGTGCTGCACTATTGGAGAGTCAGTAATTGAGTGTGTGCTGCACTATAGGTGTGTCAGTAATTGAGGGTGTGCTGCACTATTCGAGTGTAAGTAATTGAGGATGTGCTGCACTATTGGAGTGTCACTAATGGATGGTGTGCTGCAGTATTGGAGTGTCAGTAATTGAGGCTGTTCTGCACTGTTGGAGTCTCAGTAATTGACGGTAATCTGCACGATTGGAGGGTCGGTAATTGAGGGTGTACTGCACTATAGGTACGTCAGTAACTGAGGGTGTGCTGCACTATTGAACGGTCAGTAAATGAGGGTGTGCTGCACTATTGGAGTGTCAGTAATTGAGTGTGTGCTGCACTATTGGAGGGTCAGTAACTGAGGGTGTGCTGCACTATTGGAGTGTCAGTAATTGAGTGTGTGCTGCACTATTGGAGGGTCAGTTAGTGAGTGTGTGCAGCAGTATAGGCATGTCAGTAATTGAGGGTGTGCTGCACTATTGGTGGGTCAGTAATTGAGGGTGTGCTGCACGACTGGAGTGTCAGTAATTGAGTGTGTGCTGCACTATTGGAGTGTCAGTAATTGACGTTATGCTGCACTATTGGAGGGTCAATAATTGAAGGTATGCTGCACTCTTGAGGGGTCAATAATTGCGGATGTGCAGCACTATTGGTATGTCAATAATTGAGGGTGTGCTGCACGATTGGAGTGTCAGTAATTGAGGGTGTGCTGCAGTATTGGAGGAACAGTCATTGAGGGCATGCTGCACTATTAGAGTGTCAGTAATTGACGGTGTGCTGCAGTATTGGAGGAACAGTCATTGAGGGTGTGCTGCACTATTGGAGTGTCAGTAATTGAGGATATGCTGCACTATCGGAGGGGCAATAATTGAAGGTGTGCTGCACCAATGGATTGTCTGTAATTGAGTTTGTGCTGCACTATTGGTGGGTCAGTAATTGAGGGTGTGCTGCACTATTTGTGGGTCAGTAATTGAGGGTGTGCTGCACCAATGGATTATCTGTGATTGAGGCTGTGCTGCACTATAGGTGTGTCAGTAATTGAGGGTGTGCTGCACTATTGGTGGGTCAGTAATTGAGGGTGTGCTGCACCATTCTAGTGTTAGTAATTGAGGGTGCGATGCACAATTGGAGTGTCAGTAATTGAGTGTGTGCTGCACCACTGGATTATCAGTAATTGAGGGTGTGCTACACTATACGTGCGTCAGTAATTGAGGGAATACTGCACTATTGGTGCTTCAGTAATTGAGGGTGTTCTGCATATTCAAGTGTAAGTAATTGAGGGTGCAATGCACGATTGGAGTATCAGTAATTGACGGTATGCTGTTCTATTTGTGGTTCAATAATTGAGGGTGTGCTGCACTATTGGATGGTCACTAATTGATGGTGTCTGCACAATTTTAGTGACAGTAATTGAGGGTGTTCTGCACTGTCGGAAGTTCAGTAATTGAAGGTTTTCTGCACTATTAAAGTGTCAGTAATTGAGGGTGCAGCACTATTGGAGGGTCAGCAATTGAGTGTCTGCTGCACTAGTAGAGTGTCATTAATTGAGGTTGTACTGCACTATTGGAGTTTAAGTAATTGAGGATGTGCTGCACTATTGGAGTGTCAGTAGTTGAGGATGTGCAGCACTATTGGAGTGTCATTAATTGATGGTGTGCAGCATTATTGGAGTGTCAGTAATTGAAGCAGTTCTGCACTGTTGGAGTCTCAGTAATTGATGGTGAGCTGCACTATTGGTGGGTCAGTAATTGAGAGTGCACTGCACTATTGGAGGGTCAGTAATTGAGTGTGTGCTGCACTATATGTGTTTCAGTAATTGAGGTTGTGCTGCACTATTGGTGGGTCAGTATTTGAGAGTGTGCTGCACCATTTGATTGTCAGTAATTGAGGGTGTGCTGCACTATTGGAGTGTCAGTAATTGAGGATGTGCTGCACTATTGGAGTGTCAGTAATTGAGGATGTGCTGAACTGTAGGTGTGCAAGTAATCGACTTTGTGCTGCACTATTGGTATGTCAGTAATTGGGGCTGTGCTACACTGTTGGAGTGTCAGTAATTGAGGGTTTTCTGCACTATAGTTGTGTCAGTATTTGAGGTGGTGCTGCACTGTTGGAGGGTCAATATTTGAGGGTGTGCTGGATTATTGGAAGGAAAGTAATTGAGGTAGTTATGCAATATTGGAGTGTCAGTAATTGAGGGTTTGCTGCACTATAGGTGTGTCAGTAATTGAGGGTGTGCTGCACTATAGGTGTGTCAGTAATTGAGGGTGTGCTGCATTATTCGAGTGTAAGTAATTGAGGGTGTGCTGCTCTATAGGTGTGTCAGTAATTGAGGGTGTGCCGCACTATTGGTGGGTCAGTAATGGAGTGTGTGCAGCACTATTGCAGTGTCAGTAATTGAGGGTGTGCTGCACCACTGGATTGTCTGTAATTGAGGTTGTGCTGCAGGATAGGTGTGTCAGTAATTGAGGGTGTGCTGCAGGATAGGTGTGTCAGTAATTGATGGTGTGCTGCACTATTGGTGGGTCAGTAATTGAGGGTGTGCTGCACTATTCGAGTGTAAGTAATTGAGGATGCGATGCACGATTGGAGTGTCAGTAATTGAGGGTGTGCTGCACCACTGCATTATCAGTAATTGATGGTGTGCTGCACTATTGGATTGTCAGAAATTGATGGTGAGCTGCACAATTTTAGTGTCAGTAATTGAGGGTGTTCCGCACTGTCGGAATTTCAGTAATTGAAGGTGTGCTGCACTATTGGAGGGTCAGCAATTGAGTGTCTGCTGCACTAGTAGAGTGTCATTAATTGAGGGTGTGCTGCACTATTGGAGTGTCAATAATTGAGGATGTGCTGAACTGTAGGTGTGCAAGTAATCAACTTTGTGCTGCGATATTGGTATGTCAGTAATTGGGGCTGTGCTACACTGTTGGAGTGTCAGTAATTGAGGGTTTTCTGCACTATAGTTGTGTCAGTAATTGAGGTGGTGCTGCACTGTTGGAGGGTCAATATTTGAGGGTGTGCTGCATTATTTGAGTGTAAGTAATTGAGGGTGTGCTGCTCTATAGGTGTGTCAGTAATTGAGGGTGTGCTGCACTATTGGTGGGTCAGTAATTGAGTGTGTGCAGCACTATTGCAGTGTCAGTAATTGAGGGTGTGCTGCACCACTGGATTGTCTGTAATTGAGGTTGTGCTGCAGGATAGGTGTGTCAGTAATTAAGGGTGTGCTGCACTATTGGTGGGTCAGTAATTGAGGGTGTGCTGCACTATTCAAGTGTAAGTAATTGAGGATGCGATGCACGCTTGGAGTGTCAGTAATTGAAGGTGTGCTGCACCACTGCATTATCAGTAATTGATGGTGTGCTGCACTATTGGATTGTCAGTAATTAAGTGTGTGCAGCACTATTGCAGTGTCAGTAATTGAGGGTGTGCTGCACCACTGGATTGTCTGTAATTGAGGTTGTGCTGCAGGATAGGTGTGTCAGTATTTGAGGGTGTGCTGCACTATTGGTGGGTCAGTAATTGAGGGTGTGCTGCACTATTCGAGTGTAAGTAATTGAGGATGCGATGCACGACTGGCGTGTCAGTAATTGAGGGTGTGCTGCACCACTGCATTATCAGTAATTGATGGTGTGCTGCACTATTGGATTGTCAGTAAATGATGGTGAGCTGCACAATTTTAGTGTCAGTATTTGAGGGTGTTCTGCACTGTCGGAAGTTCAGTAATTGAAGGTGTTCTGCACTATTGGAGGGTCAGCAATTGAGTGTAGCTGCACTAGTAGAGTGTCATTAATTGAGGGTGTGCTGCACTATTGGAGTGTCAGTAATTGAGGATGTGCTGCACTATTGGACTGTCAGTAATTCAGGCTGTTCTGCACTGTTGGAGTCTCAGTAATTGACGGTGAGCTGCACGATTGGAGGGTTGGTAATTGAGCGTGTATTGCTTTATTCGAGTGTCAGTAATTGAGGGTGTGTTGCACAGTTGGCGTGTCAGTAATTGAGGGTGTTCTGCACTGTTGGAGTGTAAGTAATTGAGGGTGTGCTGCACTATGCGAGTGTATGTAATTGAGGGTGTGCTGCACGATTGGAGTGTCAGTACTTGACTGTCTGTTGCGCTACTAGAGTATCAGTAATTGAGGGTGTGCTGCACCATTGGAGTGTCAGTAATTGAGGCGGTTCTGCACTGTTTGAGTATCAGTAATTGAGGGTATGCTGCACCATTGGAGTGTCAGTAATTGAGGCGGTTCTGCACTGTTTGAGTATCAGTAATTGAGAGTGTGCTGCACGATTGGAGGGTCGGTAATTGAGGGTGTGCTGCACTATAGGAGGGTCAGTATTTAAGTTTTTGCTGCACTAATGGAGGGTCAGTAATTGAGTGTGCGCTGCACTATTGGAGGCTCAGTAATTGAGGGTGTGCTTCACTATTGGAGTGTCAGTAATTGAGTGTGTGCTGCACTATTGGAGGCTCAGTAATTGAGGGTATGCTGCACTATTGAGTGTCAGTAATTGAGGGGTGCTACCCTATTGCAGTGTCAGTAATTGAGGGTATGCTGCACTATTGGAGTGTCAGAATTTGAGGGGGTGCTACACTATTACAGTGTCAGTAATTGACGGTATGCTGCACTATAGGAGGGTCAATAATTGAAGGTAGGCAGCACTTTTGAAGGGTTAATATTTGCACATGTGCTGCACTATTGGAAGGTCAATAATTGAGGGTGTGCTGCACTAGTGGACTTTTAGTAATTGAGGGTGTACTGCACTATTGGTGGGTCAATAATTGAGGGTGTGCTACACTATTGGATTGTCAGTAATTGAGGGTGTGCTGCACTATTGGAGGGTCAGTAATTGAGGGTGTGCTGCACTATTGGAGGGTCAGTAATTGAGTGTGTGCTGCACTATTTGATTGTCAGTAATTGCGTGTGCGCTGCACTATTGGAGGGTCAGTAATTGAGTGTGTGCTGCACTATATGTGTTTCAGTAATTGAGGCTGTGCTGCACTATTGGAGGGTCAGTAATTGAGGGTGTGCTGCAGCATTGGAGCATCAGTAATTAAGGCTGTGAAGCACTATTGGTTTTCCAGTAATTGAGGATATGCTGCACTATTGGAGGGTCAATAAATGAGGGTTTGCGGCACTTTTGGTGTGTCACTAATTGAGGGTGTGCTGCACTATTGATGTGTCAGTAACGGCTTGCTACACTACTGGAGTGTCAGTAATTGAGGGTGTGCTGCACTATTGGAGTGTAAGTAATTGAGGGTGTGCTGCACTATTGGAGTGTCAGTAACAGCTTGCTACACTACTGGAGTGTCCGTAATTGAGGGTGTGCTGCACTATTGATGTGTCAGTAACAGCTTGCTACACTACTGGAGTGTCAGTAATTGAGGGTGTGCTGCACTATTGGAGAGTAAGTAATTGAGGGTGTGCTGCACTATTGGAGTGTAAGTAATTGAGGGTGTGCTGCAATAATCGACACTGTGCTGCACTTTTGAAGGTTCAATAATTGAGTGTGTGCAGCACTATTGGAGTGTCAGTAATTGAGAGTGTGCTGCACTATTGGAGTGTCAGTAATTGAGTGTATGCTGAGCAAACTGTTTGTCAGTAATTGAAGGTGTGCTGCACTATTGGAGTGTAAGTAATTGTGGGTGTGCTGCACTGTTGGAGTGTCAGTAATTGAGTGTATGCTGAGCAACCTGTTTGTCAGTAAATGAAGGTGTGCTGCACTATTAGAGTGTAACTAATTGTGGGTGTGCTGCACTGTTGGAGTGTCAATAATTGACGGTATGCTGCTCTTTTGAACGGTCAATAATTGAGGGTGTTCTGCACTATTGGAAGGTCAGTAATTGAGGGTGTGCTGGACCATTGGAAGGAGAGTAATTGAGGTAGTTCTGCACTGTTGGAGTGTCAGTAATTGAGGGTTTGTTGCACTATAGATGTGTGAGTATTTGAGTGTGTTCTGCACTGTCTTAAGTTCAGTAATTGATGGTGTGCTGCACTATAGGTGTGTCAGTAATTGAGCGTGTGCTGCACTATTGGTGGGTCAGTAATTGAGGGTATGCTGCACTATTGAAGTGTCAGTAATTGAGGGTGTGCTGCACCACTGGATTGTCAGTAATTGAGGGAGTGCAGCACTATAGGTGTGTCCGTAATTGAGGGAGTGCCTCACTATTGGTGGGTCAGTAATTGAGGGTGTGCTGCACTATTCGAGTGTAATTTATTGAGGGTGTGCTGCACCACTGGATTATCAGTAATTGTGGGTGTGCTACACAATAGGTGTGTTATTATTTGAGGGTGTGCTGCACTATTGGTGGGTCAGTAATTGAGGGTGTTCTGCTCGATTGTAGTGTCAGAAATTGAAGGTGTGATGCACCACTGGATTGTCAGTAATTTAGTGTGTGCGTCACTATTGGAGTGTCAGCAATTGACAGTATGCTGGTCTATTGGTGGTGCAATAATTGAGGGTGTGCTGCACTATTGGATGGTCAGTAATTGATGGTGTGCTGCACAATTTTAGTGTCAGTAATTGAGGGTGCTCTGTGCTGTCGGAAGTTCAGTAATTGCATGTGTGCTGCATTATTGGAGTGTCAGTAATTAAGGGTGTGCTGCACTATTGGTGGGTCAGTAATTGAGGGTGTGCTGCACTATTCAAGTGTAAGTAATTGAGGATGCGATGCACGCTTGGAGTGTCAGTAATTGAAGGTGTGCTGCACCACTGCATTATCAGTAATTGATGGTGTGCTGCACTATTGGATTGTCAGTAATTAAGTGTGTGCAGCACTATTGCAGTGTCAGTAATTGAGGGTGTGCTGCACCACTGGATTGTCTGTAATTGAGGTTGTGCTGCAGGATAGGTGTGTCAGTATTTGAGGGTGTGCTGCACTATTGGTGGGTCAGTAATTGAGGGTGTGCTGCACTATTCGAGTGTAAGTAATTGAGGATGCGATGCACGACTGGCGTGTCAGTAATTGAGGGTGTGCTGCACCACTGCATTATCAGTAATTGATGGTGTGCTGCACTATTGGATTGTCAGTAAATGATGGTGAGCTGCACAATTTTAGTGTCAGTATTTGAGGGTGTTCTGCACTGTCGGAAGTTCAGTAATTGAAGGTGTTCTGCACTATTGGAGGGTCAGCAATTGAGTGTAGCTGCACTAGTAGAGTGTCATTAATTGAGGGTGTGCTGCACTATTGGAGTGTCAGTAATTGAGGATGTGCTGCACTATTGGACTGTCAGTAATTCAGGCTGTTCTGCACTGTTGGAGTCTCAGTAATTGACGGTGAGCTGCACGATTGGAGGGTTGGTAATTGAGCGTGTATTGCTTTATTCGAGTGTCAGTAATTGAGGGTGTGTTGCACAGTTGGCATGTCAGTAATTGAGGGTGTTCTGCACTGTTGGAGTGTAAGTAATTGAGGGTGTGCTGCACTATGCGAGTGTATGTAATTGAGGGTGTGCTGCACGATTGGAGTGTCAGTACTTGACTGTCTGTTGCGCTACTAGAGTATCAGTAATTGAGGGTGTGCTGCACCATTGGAGTGTCAGTAATTGAGGCGGTTCTGCACTGTTTGAGTATCAGTAATTGAGGGTATGCTGCACCATTGGAGTGTCAGTAATTGAGGCGGTTCTGCACTGTTTGAGTATCAGTAATTGAGAGTGTGCTGCACGATTGGAGGGTCGGTAATTGAGGGTGTGCTGCACTATAGGAGGGTCAGTATTTAAGTTTTTGCTGCACTAATGGAGGGTCAGTAATTGAGTGTGCGCTGCACTATTGGAGGCTCAGTAATTGAGGGTGTGCTTCACTATTGGAGTGTCAGTAATTGAGTGTGTGCTGCACTATTGGAGGCTCAGTAATTGAGGGTATGCTGCACTATTGAGTGTCAGTAATTGAGGGGTGCTACCCTATTGCAGTGTCAGTAATTGAGGGTATGCTGCACTATTGGAGTGTCAGAATTTGAGGGGGTGCTACACTATTACAGTGTCAGTAATTGACGGTATGCTGCACTATAGGAGGGTCAATAATTGAAGGTAGGCAGCACTTTTGAAGGGTTAATATTTGCACATGTGCTGCACTATTGGAAGGTCAATAATTGAGGGTGTGCTGCACTAGTGGACTTTTAGTAATTGAGGGTGTACTGCACTATTGGTGGGTCAATAATTGAGGGTGTGCTACACTATTGGATTGTCAGTAATTGAGGGTGTGCTGCACTATTGGAGGGTCAGTAATTGAGGGTGTGCTGCGCTATTGGAGGGTCAGTAATTGAGTGTGTGCTGCACTATTTGATTGTCAGTAATTGCGTGTGCGCTGCACTATTGGAGGGTCAGTAATTGAGTGTGTGCTGCACTATATGTGTTTCAGTAATTGAGGCTGTGCTGCACTATTGGAGGGTCAGTAATTGAGGGTGTGCTGCAGCATTGGAGCATCAGTAATTAAGGCTGTGAAGCACTATTGGTTTTCCAGTAATTGAGGATATGCTGCACTATTGGAGGGTCAATAAATGAGGGTTTGCGGCACTTTTGGTGTGTCACTAATTGAGGGTGTGCTGCACTATTGATGTGTCAGTAACGGCTTGCTACACTACTGGAGTGTCAGTAATTGAGGGTGTGCTGCACTATTGGAGTGTAAGTAATTGAGGGTGTGCTGCACTATTGGAGTGTCAGTAACAGCTTGCTACACTACTGGAGTGTCCGTAATTGAGGGTGTGCTGCACTATTGATGTGTCAGTAACAGCTTGCTACACTACTGGAGTGTCAGTAATTGAGGGTGTGCTGCACTATTGGAGAGTAAGTAATTGAGGGTGTGCTGCACTATTGGAGTGTAAGTAATTGAGGGTGTGCTGCAATAATCGACACTGTGCTGCACTTTTGAAGGTTCAATAATTGAGTGTGTGCTGCACTATTGGAGTGTCAGTAATTGAGAGTGTGCTGCACTATTGGAGTGTCAGTAATTGAGTGTATGCTGAGCAAACTGTTTGTCAGTAATTGAGGGTGTGCTGCACTACTGGAGTGTAAGTAATTGAGGATGTGCTGCATTACTGGAGTGTAAGTAATTGAGAGTGTGCTGCACTATTGGAGTGTATGTAATTGAGGATGTGCTGCATTACTGGAGTGTATGTAATTGAGGATGTGCTGCACTATTGGAGTGTATGTAATTGAGGATGTGCTGCACTATTGGAGTGTATGTAACTGAGGATGTGCTGCACTATTGGAGAGTCAGTAATTGAGGGTGTTCTGCAGTATAGGTGTGTCAGTAACTGAGGGTGTGCTGCACTATTGGACGTTCAGTAATTGAGGATGTGCTGCATTAATTGACATTCAGTAATTGATGGTGTGCTGTACTACTGGAGTGTCAGTAATTGAGAGTGTGCTGTAGTATTGGAGGGTCTGTAATTGAGGGTGTGCTGCACTATTGGAGTGTCAGTAATTGAGGGTGTGCTATAGTATTGGAGGGTCAGTAATTGAGGGTGTGCTGTAGTATTGAAGGGTCAGTAATTGACGGTGTGCTGCAATATTGGAGTGTATGTTATTCTAACCTCCTCCAGCCGCTACAACCCAACCAACTCTGTTAACTCCACAAGCCCCTAAAAATTGCGCTTTCTCTGTAACCTCCTCCACTCCCTTCAACCCTCCCAATCTCTGTAACCTCCTCCACTCACTACAACCCTCCCTAACTCTGTATCCCCCTCCAGTCCCTACAACCCTCCCTATCTCTAACCTCCTTCAGCCCCTGCACCCATTCCCATCTCTCTAACCTCCTCCGGCCTCTAATCCCCTCCCTATCTCTTTCACCTCCTCAAACCACTACAAACCATCCCTATCGCTGTAAACATCTCCAGCCCCTACACCCATCTTTATCTTTGTAACGTCCTCCAGCCCCTACACCACTCCATAAATATGTAACCTCCTCCACTCACTACAAGCCTCCCTATCTCGGTAACCTCATCCAGCCCCTACACCCCTCCCTATCTCTGTAACCTCCTCCAGCCACTACAAACCTCCCTATCTCTGTAACATCCTCCAGCCCCTACAACACTCTCTATCTCTTTAACCATCTCCAGCACCTACACCCCCTCCCTATATTTGTAACATCCTCTAGCCACAACACCCCTCCCTAAATCTGTAACCTCCTCCACTCACTACAAGCCTCCCTATCTCTGTAAACTCCTCCAGCCCCTGCAACCCTCCCTATCTCTGTAAACACCTCCAGACCCTACAACCCTCCCCAACTCTGTAACGTACTACAGCCCCTACAAATATCCCTATCTCTGTAACCTCCTCCAGCCCCTACAACCCTCTCTAACTCTGTAACCTCCTCCAGCCCCTACACCACTCCCTATCTCTGTCAAATCCTCCAGCCCCTACAACCCTCCCTATCTCTGCAACCTCCTCCAGCCCCTACACCCCTCACTATCTCTGTACCTCCTCCAGCCCTGTATACCCCTCCCTATCTAGGTCACCTCCTCCAAACACCTAAACCCCTCCATATCTCTGTAACATCCTCCAGCCCCTACATCCCTCCCTATCTCTGTAACTTCATACAGCCCCTACAAACCTCGCTATCTCTGTAATCTCCAAAAGCCCCTACAAACGTCCCTATCTCTGTAAAATCCATCATCCCCTACACCCCTCCCTATTCTGTAACTTCCTCCAGCCCCTACACCCCTCCATATCTCTGTAACCTCCTCCAGCACTGACAACCCACACTATCTCTGCAGCCGCCTTCAACCGCTATACCCCTCCCTATCTCTGTAACCTCCTCCAGCCCCTACAACCTTCCCTTTGTCTGTAAATACCTCCAGCCACCTACACCCCTCCCTATCTCTTTAACGACCTCAAGCCCCTATACCCCTCCCTATCTCTGGAGCCACCTCCAGCCCCTACAACCGACCCTACCTCTGTGAACTCCTCCAGCCCCTACACCCCTCCCTATCTCTGTAACCTCCTCCACTCACTATAACCCTCCGTATCTCTGTAATCTCCTCGAGCCCCTACAATCTTCCCTATGTCTGTAACTTCCTCCAGCCCCTACAAACCTCCCCATCTCTGTAACCTCCTCCGGCCGCTACAACACTCCCTATCTCTGTAACCTCCTCCAGCCCCTACACCACTACCTATCTCTGTAACCTCCTCCAGCCCCTACACCACTCCCTATCTCTGTAACACCTCCAGCCCCTACAACTTTCCCTATCTCTGTGAACTCCACAAGCCCCTACACCCCGTGCTTTCTCTGTAACCTCCTCCACTCCCTTCAACCCTCCCAATCTCTGTAACCTCCTCCATTCACTGCAACCGTCCCTATCTCTGTAAACTCCTCCAGCCCATACAACCCTCCCTCTCTCTGTAACCACCTCCAGCCACTACAGTCCTCCCCATCTCTGTAACCTCCTCCAGCCCTACTACACTCCAAACACTGTAAACACCACCAGCCCGTACAACCCTCCCTATCTCTGTAATGTACTAAAGTCCCCAGAAAACTTCTTATCTCTGTAACGGCCCCCAAAGCCTACAACCCTCCCAATCTCTCTAACCTCCTCCAGCTGCTACTCTCCTCCCTAAATCTGTAACCTCATCCACTCACTACAAGCCACACTATCTCTGTAACCTCCTCCAGCCCCTACAACCCACTCTATCTCTGTAACCATCTCCAGCCTCTACAAACCACTCTCTCTAACCATCTCCAGCGCCTACAGCCCTCCCTATCTTTGTAACCTGCACTAGCCACAACACCCCTCCCTAAATCTGTAACCTCCTCCACTCACTACAAGCCTCACTATCTCTGTAACCTTCTTGAGCCCCTACAACCCTCCCTATTTCTGTAAACACCTCCAGTCCCTACAACTCTCCATATCTCTGTAAAGTACTACAGCCCGTACAAATATCCCTATCTCCGTAAACTCCTCAAGACCCTACACCCCTCTCTAACTCTGTAATCTCCTCCAGTGCCTAGACCGATCCCTAACTCTGTAATCTCCTCCAGCACCTACCAACCTCCCTATCTCTGTAAATTCCTCCAGCCCCTACAATCCTCCCTATCTCTGTAACGTACTACAGCACCTACAATCATTCCAATCTCTGTTGCATCTCCCAAACCCTACAACCCTCCCTATCTCTGTAACCTCCTCCAGCCCCTACAACAATCCCTATTTCTGTAACCTCCTCCAGCCCCTACACCCCTCCCTATCTCTGTAACACCTCCAGCCACTACAACTTTCCCTATCTCTGAAACCACCTCCAGCCCTTACATCCCTCACTATCTCTGTAACCTCCTCCAGCCCCTACAACCCACCCAATTTCTGTGAACTCCACAAGCCCCTACACCCCGTGCTTTCTCTGTAACCTCCTCCACTCCCTTCAACCCTCCCAATCTCTGTAACCTCCTCCATTCACACAACCCACCCTATCTCTGTAAACTCCTCCAGCCCAAACAACCCTCCCTCTCTCTGTAACCACCTCCAGCTACTACACTCCTCCCTATCTCTGTAACCTCCTCCAGCCCTTACACCCCTCACTATTTCAGTATCCTCCTCCACTCACTACAACCCTCCCTATCTCTCTAACCTCCTCCAGCAACTTCAGCCTTCCCTATCTCTGTAACCTCCTCCAGTCCCTACAGCCCTCCCTAAATCTGTATCCCCCTCCAGTCCCTACTAACCTCCCTATCTCTGTAACCTCTCCAGCCTTTACACTCATCCCTATCTCTTTAACATCCTCTACTCCCTTCAACCCACCCTATCTCAGTAACCTCCACTAATTATAAACCTCCTAACTCTGTAACCTCCTCCCTAAATCTGTAACCTCCTCCAACCCCTACAACCATCCATATCTCTGTAACCATCTCCAGCCCCTACACCCGTCCCTATCTTTGTAACATCCTCCAGACACTACACCACTCCCTATATATGTAACCTCCTCCAATCACTACTAGCCTCCTTATCTCTGTAACCTCCTCCAGCCCTACAAAACTTCAAACACTGTAAACACCACCAGCCCGTACAACCCTCCCTATCTTTGTAATGTACTAAAGTCCTCACAAAACTTTTTATCTCTGTAACGTCCCCCAAAGCCTACAACCCTCTCAATCTCTCTAACCTCCTCCAGCCGCTACTCTCCTCCCTAAATCTGTAACCTCATCCACTCACTACAAGCCACCCTATCTCTGTAACCTCCTCCAGCCATTACAAACCTCCCTATCTCTGTAACCATCTCCAGCCCCTACACCCGTCCCTATCTTTGTAATCTCCTCCAGACACTACACCACTCCCTATATATGTAACCTCCTCCACTCACTACAAGCCTCCCTATTTCTGTAACCTCCTCCAGCCCCTACAATCCTCCCTAACTCTGTAACCTCCTCCAGCCTTTGCGACCCTCCCTATCTCTGTAACCGCCTCCAGCCCCTACACCCTTCCCTATCTCTGTAACCTCATCCAGCCCCTGCAACCCACCCTATCTCTGTAACCTGCTCCACCATGACCGCCCTCCCTATCTCTAGCATCCTCCAGCCGCCTACTCCTCTCCCAATCTCTATAACCGCCTCCATCCCCTACATTCCTCCCTATCTCTGTAACCACCTCCAGGCAACTACGAACCTCCCAATCTCTGTAACCACCTCCAACCCCAACACCACTCCCTATCTCTGTAACCTCCTCCAGCCCCCTAAAACCCTCCCAATCTCTGTAACCTTCTCCAACCCCAACAACACTCCCTTTCTCTGTAAACTGCTCCAGCCCATACAACCCTCCCTATCTCTGTTACCTCCTCCAGCCAGTACACTCCTTCCTATTTTCCGTAACCTCCTCCAGTCCTTATACCCCTCCCTAACTCTGTAACCTCCTCCAGCACCTACCACCCTCCCTATCTCTGTAAATTCCTCCAGCCCGTACAACCCTCCCTATCTCCGTGACGTACTACAGCACCTACAAACATTCCAATCTCTGTTACATCCCCCAAAAACTACGACCTCCTGGTCTCTGTAACCCACCCCAGCCCCTACAACAATCCCTATCTCTGTTACCTCCTCCAGCCCCTACACCCCTCCCTATCTCTGTAACCTCCTCCAGCCCCTACAACCCGCCCTATCTCTGTAACCACCTCCAGACAACTCCAACCCTCCCAATGTCTGTAGCCTCCTCCAACACCAACACCACTCCCAATCCCTGTAACATTCTCCAGCCCCTACACCCCTCCCTAACTTGTTACCTCCTCCAGCCCCCTACACATCTCCCTCTCTCTGAAAACCAGTCCAACCCATACAACCCTCCCTATCTCTGTAACCACCTCCAGCTACTATACTCCACCATATCTCTGTAACCTCCTCCAATCACTACAACACTGCCTATCTCTCTAACCTCTTCCAGCACCTTCAGCCCTCCCTATCTCGGTAACCTCCTCCAGCCCCTACATTCCTCCCTATCTCTGTAACCCCATCCAGCCCCTACAGCCCTCCCTAACGCTGTATACCCCTCCAATCCCTACAACCTTCCCTATCTCTGTAAACTCCTCCAGCCCTACACCCATCCCTATCTCTCTAACCTCTTCCAGCCAATAATCTCCTCGCTATCTCTTTCACCTCCTCTATTCCCTTCAACCCACCCTATCTCTGTAACCGCCTCTACTTACTATAACACTCCCAATCTCTGTAACCTCCTCCCTAAATCTGTAAACACCTTGACTCACGACAACCATCCCTATCTCTGTAACTATCTCCAGCCACTACACCCCTCCCTAAATCTGTAACCTCATCAATCACTACAAGCCACACTATCTCTGTAACCTCCTCTAGCCACTACAAACCTCCCTATCTCTGTAACATCCTCCAGCCCCTACAACCCTCTCTATCTCTGTAACCCTTTCCAGGGCCTACACCCCTCCTTATCTTTGTAACCTCCTCTAGCCACAACACCAGTCCCTAAATCTGTAGCCTCCTACACTCACTACAAGCCTCACTATCTCTGTAACCACCTCCAGCCCCTACAACCCTCCCTATCTCTGTAAACACCTCCAGCAACTACAACTCTCCTTATCTCTGTAACGTACAACAGCCGCTACAAATATCCCCGTCTCTGTAACCTGCTCCAGCCCCTACACCCCTCTCTAAATCTTTAACCTCCTCCAGCCCCTACAACCCTCCCTATATCTGTAAACACCTCCAGCCCCTACAACTCTACCTATCTCTGTAACGTACAACAGCCGCTACAAATATCCCCGTCTCTGTAACCTCCTCCAGCCCAAACACCCCTCCCTAACTCTGTAACCTCCTCCAGCCCCTACAACTCTCCCTATCTTGTTACCTCCTCCAGCACCCTACCCCTCTCCCTATCTGTGTAACCTCCTCCAGCCCATACAACCCTCCCTATCTCTCAAAACTCCTCCACTCACTACAACCCTCCCTATCTCTCTATCCGCCTCCAGCACCTTCAGCCCTCCCAATCTCTGTAAACTATTTCAGCCCCTACATCACTCCCTATCTCTGTAAACTCCTCAAGCCTCTATAACACTCCCTATTTCTGTGACCTCCTCCAGTACCTGCAACCCTCCCTAACTCTGTAACCTCCTCCAGCCCCTACAACCCTGCGATATCTCTGTAACCTCCTCCAGCCCCTACACCCCTCCCAATCTCTGTAACCTCCTCCAGCCCCTATACCCCTCCCAATCTCTGTAACCTCCTCCAGCCCCTACACCCCTCCCTATCTCTGTAACCTCCTCCAGCCCCTATACACCTCCCAATCTCTGTAACCTCCTCCAGCCCCTACATCCCTCCCTATCTCTGTAACCTCCTCCAGCCCCTATACCCCTCCCAATCTCTGTAAGCTCCTACAGCCCCTACACCCCTCCCAATCTCTGTAAGCTCCTACAGCCCCTACACCCCTCCCAATCTCTGTAACCTCCTCCAGCCCCTATACCCCTCCCAATCTCTATAACCTCCTCCAGCCCCTTCAACCCTCCGATATCTCTGTAACCTCCTCCAGCCCCTATACCCCTCCCAATCTCTGTAACCTCCTCCAGCCCCTACACCCCTCCCTATCTCTGTAACCTCCTCCAGCCCCTATACCCCTCCCAATCTCTGTAACCTCCTCCAGCCCCTACACCCCTCCCTATCTCTGTAACCTCCTCCAGCCCCTATACCCCTCCCGATCTCTGTAAGCTCCTACAGCCCCTACACCCCTCCCTATCTCTGTAACCTCCTCCAGCCCCTACAACCCTCCCGATCTCTGTAACCTCCTCCAGCACCTATAAGCCTCCCTATCTCTGTCACATCCTCCAGAACCTAAAATACTCCCTGCCTCTGTAACCTCCTCCAGCCCCTACAACCCTACTATCTCTGTAACCTCCTGCAGACCCTATACCCCTCACCATCTATGTAACCTCCTCCACTCCTTACAAACCTCCCTATCTCTTATGGCTTCTTCAGCCCCTACACCCCTCCCTATCTCTGTTACCTCCTCCAGCATCTACAAAACACTCCCTATTTCGGTCAACTCCTCCAGACCCTACAAAACTCCCTATCTCTGCAACCTCCTCCAGACCCTACACCTCTCCCTATCTCTGTAACCTCCTCCAGCCCCTACACCCCTCCCTATCGCTGTAACCTCCTCCAGCCCCTACACCCCTCCCTATCTCTGTAACCTCCTCCAGCCCCTACACACCTCCCTAATTCTGTAACCTCCTCCAGCCAAATACAACCCTACCTATCTCTGTAACCTCCTCCAGTCCCTACACCCCTCCCTACCTCTGTAAACTCCTCCAGCCCCTACACGCATCCTTATCTCTGTAACCTCCTCCAGGCCCTAAAGCCCTTCTTATGTCTGTAACATCCTCCAGCCCCTACACCCCTCCCCTTCTGTCTAACCACCTCCAATCCCTACACCCCTCCTTATCTCTCTAACCTCCTCCAGACGCTACACACCCCCATCTCTGTAACATCCTCCACTCACTACAATCCGCCCTATCTCTGAAAACTCCTCAACTCCCTACAATAGTCAATATCTCTGTAACCTCCTCCAGCACCTACAACGCTCCCTATCTCTGTATCCGCCTCCAGCCATTCCTCCACACCTCCCAATCTCTGCAAACTCCTCCAGCCCCTACACACCTCCTTATCTCTGTAACTACCTCCAGCCTCTACACCCCTCCCTATCTCTGTAACCTCCTCCAGCCCCTTCACGCCTCCCAATCTCTGCAAACTCCTCCAGCCCCTACACACATCCTTATCTCTGTAACCTCCTCCAGGCTCTACACCCCTCCCTATCTATGTAAACTCCTGCAGCCCCTACATGCTTCCCGATCTCAGTAACCTCCGCCAGCCTCTACACCTCTCCCTATCTATGTAACCTTCTCCACTCCCTACAAAACTTCCTAACTCTGTACCCTCCTCCAGCCCCTACAAGCCTCACTATCTCTGTAACCTCCTCAAGCCCCTACACCACTCCCTATCTCTCTAACTTCCTCCAGACACTACACCTATCTATAACCCTATCTATCTCTGTAACCTTCTCCAGGCCCTGCAATCCTCCCAATCGCAGTAAGCTCTCCCAGCACTGACAACCCTCCCTATTTCTGTTACGTCCTCCAGCCCCGACACCCCAACTTATCTTTGTAACGTCCACGAGCCCCTACAACCCTATCGAACTCGGTAACCTCCTCCAGCGCCTACAAATCTCCCTATCTCAGTAACCTCCTCCAGCCCCTACATAACCTGCTATTTCTGTAACCATGTCCAGCCACCTACACCCCTCCCTATCTATGTAACCTTCTCCACTCACTACAAAACTTCCTATCTCTGTACCCTCCTCCAAACTCTACAACCCTCCCTATCTCTGTGACATCCTCCACTCACTACAACCCTCCCAATCTCTGTAACCTCCGCCACTCACTACAACCAACCAGATCTTTGTAACCTCCTCCCGCCCCTACACACCTCCCAATCTCTGTTACCTCCACTCACTACAACCCTTCCTATTTGTCACCTCCTCCAAACATGCAACACTCCCTATCTCAGTAACCTCCTCCAGCCCCTAGTACACTCCCTATCTCTTTAACCTCCTCCAGGTCCAAAAAACATCCTTATCTCTGTAACCTCCTCCAGTACCTACACCCCTTCCTATCTCTGTAACCTCCTCCAGCCAAATACAACCCTACCTATCTCTGTAACCTCCTCCAGTCCCTACACCCCTCCCTACCTCTGTAAACTCCTCCAGCCCCTACACGCATCCCTATCTCTGTAACCTCCTCCAGGCCCTAAAGCCCTTCTTATGTCTGTAACATCCTCCAGCCCCTACACCCCTCCCCATCTGTCTAACCGCCTCCAATCACTACACCCCTCCTTATCTCTCTAACCTCCTCCAGACACTACACACCCCCATCTCTGTAACATCCTCCACTCACTACAATCCGCCCTATCTCTGAAAACTCCTCAACTCCCTACAATAGTCAATATCTCTGTAACCTCCTCCAGCACCTACAACGCTCCCTATCTCTGTATCCGCCTCCAGCCACTCCTCCACGCCTCCCAATCTCTGCAAACTCCTCCAGCCCCTACACACCTCCTTATCTCTGTAACTACCTCCAGCCTCAACACCCCTCCCTATCTCTGTAACCTCCTCCAGCCCCTTCACGCCTCCCAATCTCTGCAAACTCCTCCAGCCCCTACACACATCCTTATCTCTGTAACCTCCTCCAGGCTCTACACCCCTCCCTATCTATGTAAACTCCTGCAGCCCCTACACGCTTCCCGATCTCAGTAACCTCCGCCAGCCTCTACACCTCTCCCTATCTATGTAACCTTCTCCACTCACTACAAAACTTCCTAACTCTGTACCCTCCTCCAGCCCCTACAAGCCTCACTATCTCTGTAACCTCCTCAAGCCCCTACACCACTCCCTATCTCTCTAATCTCCTCGAGACACTACACCCCTATCTATAACCCTATCTATCTCTGTAACCTTCTCCAGGCCCTGCAATCCTTCCAATCGCAGTAAGCTCTCCCAGCACTGACAACCCTCCCTATCTCTGTTACATCCTCCAGCTCCTACACCCCACCTTATCTTTGTAACGTCCACGAGCCCCTACAACCCTATCGAACTCGGTAACCTCCTCCAGCGCCTACAAATCTCCCTATCTCAGTAACCTCCTCCAGCCCCTACATACCCTGCTATTTCTGTAACCATGTCCAGCCACCTACACCCCTCCCTATCTATGTAACCTTCTCCACTCACTACAAAACTTCCTATCTCTGTACCCTCCTCCAAACTCTACAACCCTCTGTAACATCCTCCACTCACTACAACCCTCCCAATCTCTGTAACCTCCGCCACTCACTACAACCAACCAGATCTTTGTAACCTCCTCCCGCCCCTACACACCTCCCAATCTCAGTTACCTCCTCCACTCACTACAACCCTTCCTATTTGTCACCTCCTCCAAACATACAACACTCCCTATCTCAGTAACCTCCTCCAGCCCCTAGAACAATCCCTATCTCTTTAACCTCCTCCAGGTCCAAAAAACATCCTTGTCTCTGTAACCTCCTCCAATACCTACACCCCTTCCTATCTCTATAACCTCCTCCAGCCCCTAGAACAATCCCTATCTCTTTAACCTCCTCCAGGTCCAAAAAACATCCTTGTCTCTGTAACCTCCTCCAATACCTACACCCCTTCCTATCTCTATAACCTCCTCCAGCACAAAAAACATCCCTTTCTCTGAAACCTGCTCCAGTCCGTACAAAATTCCCTAACTCTGTATCCTCCTCCAGACCCTTCAAACCTCCCTATCTATGTAACCTTCTCCAGCCCATACACCCCTCCCTATCTCTGTAATCTACTCCAGCCAAATACAACCCTGTCTCTGTAACCTCCTCCAGCCCCTACACCCCTCCCTATCTCTGTAACATCCTACAGCCCCTACAACCCTCCGTTTCTCTGTAACCTCCTCCAGATCCTTCAATCCTCCTTATCTCTGTAACCTCCGCCAGGCCCTAAAACCCTCCTTATCTCTGTAACCTCCTCCAGCCCCTAAACACCTCCCCATCTCTCTAACCTCCTCCAATCCCTACACCCCTCCCTATCTCTCTAACCTCATCGAGACGCTACACACCCCCATCTCTATAACATCCTCCACTCACTACAACCTGCCCTATCTCTGAAAACTCCTCAACTCACTACAACACTCCCTATCTCTGTAACCTCCTCCACTCACTACAACCCTCCCTATCTCTGAAAACTCCTCCAAACCTCCCTATCTCTAAGATCTCCGAGCCCCAAAACCCCTCCCTATCTCTGTTACCTCCTCCAGCCTCTATAACCCTGTCTATCTCTGTAACCTTCTCCAGGCCCTGCAATCCTTCCAATCGCAGTAACCTCTCCCAGCACAGACAACCCTCCCTATCTCTGTTATGTCCTCCAGCCCCTACACCCCACCTTATCTTTGTAACGTCCACGAGCCCCTACAACCCTATCGATCTCAGTAACCTCCTCCAGCGCCTACAAATCTCCCTATCTCAGTAACCTCCTCCAGCCCCTACATACCCTGCTATTTCTGTAACCAGGTCCAGCCACCTACACCCCTCCCTATCTATATAACCTTCTCCACTCACTACAGAACTTCCTATCTCTGTACCCTCCTCCAGCCCCTACACCCCTCCCTATCTCTCTAACCTCCTCCAGACACTACACCCCCCCATCCCTGTAACAACCATTCTGTTCTTTGTAACCTCCTCCCACCCCTACACGCTTCCCAATCTCTATTACCTCCTCCACTCACTACAACCCTCCCTATTTGTCACCTCCTCCAAACATACAACACTACCTATCTCAGTAACCTCCTCCAGGTCCAAAAACCATCCTTATCTCTATAAACTCCTCCAGCACCAAAAAACATCCCTATCTCTGTAACCTGCTCCAGACCCTACACCTCTCCCTATCTCTGTAACCTCCTCCAGCCCCTACACCCCTCCCTGTTTCTGTAACCTCATCCAGCAGCTGCAACCCTCCCTATCTATGTAACCTTCTCCAGCCCATACACCCCTCCCTATCTCTATAACCTCCTCCAGCCAAATACAACCCTACGTATCTCTGTAACCTCCTCCAGCCCCTACACCCCTCCCTATCTCTGTAACCTCATCCAGCAGCTGCAACCCTCCCTATCTATGTAACCTTCTCCAGCCCATACACCCCTCCCTATCTCTATAACCTCCTCCAGCCAAATACAACCCTACCTATCTCTGTAACCTCCTCCAGCCCCTAAACCCCTCCCCATCTCTCTAACCTCCTCCAATCCCTACACCCCTCCGTATCTCTCTAACCTCCTCCAGACGCTACACACCCCCATCTCTGTAACATCCTCCACTCACTACAACCTGTCCTATCTCTGAAAACTCAACTCCCTACACCCCTCCCTATCTCTGTAACCTCCTCCACTCACTACAATCCTCCCTTTCTCTGAAACTTTCTCCAAACCCTACAAACCTCCCTATCTCTAACATTTCCCAGCCCCAAAACCCCTCCCTATCTCTGTTACCTCCTCCAGCCTCTATAACCCTATCTATCTCTGGAACCTTCTCCAGGCCCTGCAATCCTCCCAATTGCAGTAACCTCTCCCAGCACCGACATCCCTCCCTATCTCTGTTATATCCTCCAGCCTCTACATCCCACATTATCATTGTAACCTCCACGAGCCCCTACAACCCTATCGATCTCAGTAACCTCTCCACGCCTACAAATCTGCCTAACTCTGTAACCTTCTCCAGCCCCTACAAACCTCCCTGCCACAGCCACCATCTCCAGCCACCTACACACCTTGCTATCTCTGTAACCTCCTCCAATCACTACAACCCTCCTGACCTTTGTAACCTCCTCCAAACCCTACAAAACTCCCTATCTCAGTAACCTCCTCCAGCACCTACACCCCTCCCTATACCTGTAAACTCCTCCAGCACCTACACCTCTCCCTCTTTCTGTAAACTCCTCCAGCATCTACACCCCTTCCTATCTCCATAACCTCCTCCAACCCCTAAAAACCTCCCTATCTCCATAACCTCCTCCAACCCCTAAAAACCTCCCTATCTCTGTAACCTCCTCCAGCACCTTCAACCCACCCTATCTCTGTATCCTTCACCAGCCACTAAAAACCTCCCTATCTCTGTAAACGCCTCCAGAACCCACAACCCTCCCTATCACTGTAACCTCCTCCAGCAGCTGAACCCCTCCCGATCCAAATAAGCTACTCCAGCCCCTACACACCTCCCTTTCTCTGTAGCCTTCTCCTGCCAAATACAACCCTACCTATCTCTGTAACCGCCTCCAGCCAATACACACCTCTTTATCTCTGTAACCGCCGCCAGGCCCGCCACTCCTCCCTATCTCTGCAAACTCCTACAGCCCCTACAACCCACCCTAACTCTGTAACCTGCTCCAGCTCCTACACCCCTCCCTATCTCTGTAACCTCCTCCACTCACTACAAAACCACCAATCTCTCTAACCTCCTCCAGACACTACATCCCCCCATCTGTAACATCCTCCATTCACTACAACCCTCCTTATCTCTGTAACCTCCTCCAGCCCCTGCAAACCTCCCTATCTCAGTAACCTCCTCCAGCCCCTACACCCCTCCCTTTCTCTGTAACCTTCTCCTGCCAAATACAACCCTACCTATCTCTGTAAACTCCTCCAGCCCCTACTCCCCTCCCTTTCTCTGTAACCTTCTCCTGCCAAATACAACCCTACCTATCTCTGTAACCTCCTCCAGCCAATACACACCTCTTTATCTCTGTAACCGCCTCCAGCCCCGCCACTCCTACCTATCTCTGCAAACTCCTCCAGCCCCTACAACCCACCCTAACTCTGTAACCTGCTCCACTCACTACAAAACCACCAATCTCTCTAACCTCCTCCAGACACTACATTCCCCCATCTGTAACATCCTCCATTCACTACAACCCTCCCTATCTCAGTAACCTCCTCCAGCCCCTGCAAACCTCCCTATCTCAGTAACCTCCTCCAGCCCCTACATCCCCCCCTATTTCTGTACCATGCCCAGCCACCTACACCCCTCGCTATCTCTGTAACCTCCTCCACTCACTACAATCCTCCCGATCTTTGTAACCTCCACTAGCCCCTACACGCCTCCCTATCTCAGTAACCTCCTCCGGCCCGTACATACCCCCCTATTTCTGTAACCATATTCAACCACCTACACACCTCCCAATCTCTGTAACCTCCTCCACTCACTACAATCCTCCCTATTTCTGTCACCTCCTACAAACATACAACACTCCCTATCTCAGTAACTTCCTCCAGCCCCTAGAACACTCCCTATCTCTTTAACCTCCTCCAGGTCCTAATACCATCCTTGTCTCTGTAACCTCCTCCAATACCTACACCCCTTCCTATCTCTATAACCTCCTCCGGCCCCAAAAAACATCCCTATCTCCATAACCTCATCCAGACCCTACAAAACACCCTATCTCCGTATCCTCCTCCAGCCCATACAAACATCCCTATGTCCGTAACCTCATCCAGACCCTACAAACATCCCTATCTCCGTAACCTTCTCCAGACCCTAGACATCTCACTATCTCTGTAACCTCCTCCAGCCCCTACACCGCTCCCTATCTCTGTAACCTCCTCCAGAAGCTGCAGCCCTCCCTATCTATGTAACCTACTCCAGACCATACAACCCCCCCCTATCTCTATAACCTCCTCAAGCCGAATACAACCCTACCTATCTCTGTAACCTCCTCCAGCCCCTACACCCCTTCCTTTTTCTATAACCTCCTCCAGCCCCTACACGTCTCCCTATCTCTGTAAACCACCAGCGTCTACAACCCTCCATTTCTCTGTAACCTCCTCCAGCCCCTACAAACCTCCCTATCTCTGTAACCTCCTCCAGGCCCTAAAACCCTCCTTATCTCTGTAACCTCCTCCAGCCCCTACGCCCCTCCCCATCTGTCTAACCTCCTCCAATCCCTACACCCCTCCCTATCTCTCTAACCTCCTCCAGACGCTACACACCCCCATCTCTGTAACATCCTCCAGTCACTACAACCTGCCCTATCTCTGAAAACTCCTCAAATCCCTACAACACTCCCTATCTCTGTAAGCTCCTCCACTCACTACAACCCTCCCTATCTCTGAAACCTCCTCCAAACCTCCCTATCTCTAACATCTCCCAGCCCCGAAACCCCTCCTTATCTCTGTTACCTCCTCCAGCCTCTATAACCCTATCTATCTCTGTAACCTTCTCCAGGCCCTGCAATCCTCCCAATCGCAGTAACCTCTCCCAGCACTGACAACCCTCCCTATCTCTGTTACGTCCTCCAGCCCCTACACCCCACCTTATCTTTGTAACGTCCATGAGCCCCTACAACCCTATCGATCTCAGTAACCTCCTCCAGCCCCTACATACCCTGCTATTTCTGTAACCATGTCCAGCCACCTACATACCCTCCCTATCTATGTAACCTTATCCACTCACTACAAAGCTTCCTATCTCTGTACCCTCCTCCAGCCCCTAAAAACCTCCCTATCTCTGTAAGCTCCTCAAGCCACTACACCCCTCCCTATCTCTCTAACCTCCTCCAGACACTACACCCCCCATCCCTGTAACAACCATCCAGTTCTTTGTAACCTCCTCCAGCCCCTAAAAAACTCCCTATCTCAGTAACCTCCTCCAGCACCTACACCCCTCCCTATCTCTGTAAACTCCTCCAGCACCTACACCTCTCCCTCTCTCTGTAAACTCCTCCAGCATCTACACCTCTTCCTATCTCCGTAACCTCCTCCAACCCCTAAAAACGTCCCTATCTCTGGAACCTCCTCCAGCACCTACAACACACCCAATCTCTGTATCCTTCACTAGCCACTAAAAACCTCCCTATCTCTGTAAACTCCTTCAGACCCTACATCCCTCCCTTTCATTGTAACCTCCTCCAGCAGCTGAACCCCTCCCGATCCATATAAGCTACTCCAGCCCCTACACACCTCCCTTTCTCTGTAACCTTCTCCTGCCAAATACAAACCTACCTATCTCTGTAACCTTCTCCAGCCAATACACACCTCTTTATCTCTGTAACCTCCTCCAGCCAATACACACGTCTTTATCTCAGTAACCTGCTCCAGTCCCTACACCCCTCCCTATATCTGTAACCTCCTCCAGCACCTACACCTCTCCCTCTCTCTGTAACCTGCTCCAGCCTCGCACCCCTCCCTAACTCTGTAACCTCCTCCAGCCAATACACACCTCCCTATCTCTGTAACCGCCTCCAGCCCTGCCACTCCTCCCTATCTCTGTAACCTCCTCCAGACCCTACAACCCACCCTAACTCTGAAAACTCCTCAAGTCCCTACAACACTCCCTATCTCTGTAACCTCCTCCACTCACTACAACCCTCCCTATCTCTGAAACCTCCTCCAAACCTCCCTATCTCTAACATCTCCCAGCCCCGAAACCCCTCCCTATCTCTGTTACCTCCTCCAGCCTCTATAACCCTATCTATCTCTGGAACCTTCTCCAGGCCCTGCAATCCACCCAATCGCAGTAACCTCTCCCAGCACTGACAACCCTCCCTATCTCTGTTACGTCCTCCAGCCCCTACACCCCACCTTATCTTTGTAACGTCCATGAGCCCCTACAACCCTATCGATCTCGGTAACCTCCTCCAGCGCTAACAAATCTCCCTATCTCAGTAACCTCCTCCAGGCCCTACATACCCTGCTATTTCTGTAACCATGTCCAGCCACCTACACCCCTCCCTATCTATGTAACCTTATCCACTCACTACAAAACTTCCTATCTCTGTACCCTCCTCCAGCCCCTAAAAACCTCCCTATCTCTCTAACCTCATCCAGACACTACACCCCCCATCCCTGTAACAACCATCCAGTTCTTTGTAACCTCCTCCAGCCCCTAAAAAACTCCCTATCTCAGTAACCTCCTCCAGCACCTACACCCCTCCCTATCTCTGTAAACTCCTCCAGCACCTACACCTCTCCCTCTCTCTGTAAACTCCTCCAGCATCTACACCTCTTCCTATCTCCGTAACCTCCTCCAACCCCTAAAAACGTCCCTATCTCTGGAACCTCCTCCAGCACCTACAACACACCCAATCTCTGTATCCTTCACTAGCCACTAAAAACCTCCCTATCTCTGTAAACTCCTTCAGACCCTACATCCCTCCCTTTCATTGTAACCTCCTCCAGCAGCTGAACCCCTCCCGATCCATATAAGCTACTCCAGCCCCTACACACCTCCCTTTCTCTGTAACCTTCTCCTGCCAAATACAAACCTACCTATCTCTGTAACCTTCTCCAGCCAATACACACCTCTTTATCTCTGTAACCTCCTCCAGCCAATACACACGTCTTTATCTCAGTAACCTGCTCCAGTCCCTACACCCCTCCCTATATCTGTAACCTCCTCCAGCACCTACACCTCTCCCTCTCTCTGTAACCTGCTCCAGCCTCGCACCCCTCCCTAACTCTGTAACCTCCTCCAGCCAATACACACCTCCCTATCTCTGTAACCGCCTCCAGCCCTGCCACTCCTCCCTATCTCTGTAACCTCCTCCAGACCCTACAACCCACCCTAACTCTGAAAACTCCTCAAATCCCTACAACACTCCCTATCTCTGTAACCTCCTCCACTCACTACAACCCTCCCTATCTCTGAAACCTCCTCCAAACCTCCCTATCTCTAACATCTCCCAGCCCCGAAACCCCTCCCTATCTCTGTTACCTCCTCCAGCCTCTATAACCCTATCTATCTCTGGAACCTTCTCCAGGCCCTGCAATCCACCCAATCGCAGTAACCTCTCCCAGCACTGACAACCCTCCCTATCTCTGTTACGTCCTCCAGCCCCTACACCCCACCTTATCTTTGTAACGTCCATGAGCCCCTACAACCCTATCGATCTCGGTAACCTCCTCCAGCGCTAACAAATCTCCCTATCTCAGTAACCTCCTCCAGGCCCTACATACCCTGCTATTTCTGTAACCATGTCCAGCCACCTACACCCCTCCCTATCTATGTAACCTTATCCACTCACTACAAAACTTCCTATCTCTGTACCCTCCTCCAGCCCCTAAAAACCTCCCTATCTCTCTAACCTCATCCAGACACTACACCCCCCATCCCTGTAACAACCATCCAGTTCTTTGTAACCTCCTTCAGCCCCTAAAAAACTCCCTATCTCAGTAAACTCCTCCAGCACCTACACCCCTCCCTATCTCTGTAAACTCCTCCAGCACCTACACCTCTCCCTCTCTCTGTAAACTCCTCCAGCATCTACACCCCTTCCTATCTCCGTAACCTCCTTCAACCCCTAAAAACGTCCCTATCTCTGGATCCTCCTCCAGCACCTACAACGCACCTATCTCTGTATCCTTCACCAGCCACTAAAAACCTCCCTATCTCTGTAAACTCCTTCAGACCCTACATCCCTCCCTTTCATTGTAACCTCCTCCAGCAGCTGAACACCTCCCGATCCATATAAGCTACTCCAGCCCCTATACACCTCCCTTTCTCTGTAACCTTCTCCTGCCAAATACAAACCTACCTATCTCTGTAACCTTCTCCAGCCAATACACACCTCTTTATCTCTGTAACCTCCTCCAGCCAATACACACGTCTTTATCTCTGTAACCTCCTCCAGCCCCTACACCCCTCCCTTTCTCTATAACCTCCTCCAGCCCCTACAACCCTCCTTATCTCTGTAACCTCCTCCAGCCCCTACACCCCTCCCTATCTCTGTAACCTCCTCCAGCCAATACACACCTCCTTATCTCTGTAACCTGCTCCATTCCCTACACCCCTCCCTATCTCTGTAACCTCCTCCAGCACCTACACCTCTCCCTCTCTCTGTAACCTGCTCCAGCCTCGCACCCCTCCCTAACTCTGTAACCTCCTCCAGCCAATACACACCTCCCTATCTCTGTAACCACCTCCAGCCCCGCCACTCCTCCCTATCTCTGTAACCTCCTCCAGACCCTACAACCCACCCTAACTCTGTAACCTGCTCCAGTCCCTACACCCCTCCCTATCTCTGTAACCTCCTCCATCCTCTACATCCCCCCCTATTTCTGTACCATGCCCAGCCACCTACACCCCTCGCTATCTCTGTAACCTCCTCCACTCACTACAATCCACCCGATCTTTGTAACCTCCTCTAGCCCCTACACCGCTCCTTATCTCTGTACCCTCCTCCAGCCCCTACAACCCTCCCTATCTCTGTAACCTCCTCAAGTCCCTACACCCCTCCCTATCTCTCTAACCTCCTCCAGACACTACACCCCCCCATCCCTGTAACAACCATCCAGATCTTTGTAACCACCACCAGCCCCTACATGCTTCCCAATCTCTGTTACCTCCTCCACTCACTACAAACCTCCCTATTTCTGTCACCTCCTACAAACATACTACACTCCCTATCTTAGTAACCTCCTCCAGCCCCTAGAACACTCCCTATCTCTTTAACCTCCTCCAGGTCCTAAAACCATCCTTATCTCTGTAACCTCCTCCAGTACCTACACCCCTTCCTATCTCTATAACCTCCTCCAGCCCCTACACACCTCCCTATCTCTGTAAACTCCACCAGCGTCTACAAACCTCCCTATCTCTGTAACCTCCTCCAGCCCCTACAAACCTCCCTATCTCTGTAACCTCCTCCAGCCCCTACACCCCTCCCCATCTGTCTAACCTCCTCCAATTTCTACACCCCTCCCTATCTCTCTAACCTCCTCCAGACACTACACACCCCCATCTCTGTAAAATCCTCCACTCACTACAATTCGCCCTATCTCTGAAAACTCATCAACTGCCTACAACACTCCCTATCTCTGTAACCTCCTCCAGGACCTACAACCTCTCTATCTCTGTATCCTCCTCCAGCCACTACAAATCTCCCTATCTCTGTAACCTCCTCCAGACACTACATCCCTCCCTATCTCTGTAAACTCCTCCAGCAGCTGAAACCCTCCCTATCCATGTAACCTACTCCAGCCCCTACAACCCTCCCTTTCTCTGTAACCTTCTCCAGCCAAGTAAAACCCTACCTACCTCTGTAACCACCTCCAGCCAATACACCTCTCCTTATCTCTGTAACCGCGTCTTGCCCCTCCACGCCTGCAAACACTTCAAGCCCCTACAACGCTCCCTATCTCTGTAACCTCTTCCAGCCCCTACAAACCTCCCTATCTCAGTAATCTCCTCCAGCCCCTACACCCTTCCCTATCACTGTAACCTTCTCCAGCAGCTGCACCCCTCCCTATCTCTGTAACATCTTCCAGCCCCTACACCCCTCCCTATCTCTGTAACATCTTCCAGCCCATACATCCCTCCCTATCTCTGTAACCTCCTCCAGCCAAATACAACCCTATCTATCTCGGTAACCTCCTGCAGCCCCTACACGCCTCCCTATCTCTGTAAATACCACCAGCGAGTACAACCCTCCATTTCTCTGTAACCTCCTGCAGCCCCTACAACCCTCCCTATCTCTGTAACCTCCTCTAGCCCATAAAAACCTCCTTATCTCTGTAACCTCCTCGAATCCCTACACACCTCCCTATTCCACTAACCTCCTCCAGACGCTACACACCCCCAACTCTGTAACGTCCTCCACTCACCTCAATCCGCCCTATCTCTGTAACCTCCTCCAGCCCATACACGCCCCCTATCTCTGTAACCTCCTCCAGCCTCTACACCCCTCCCTATCTCTGTAACCTTCTCCACTCACTACAAAACTACCTATCTCTATAATCTCCTCCATCCCCTACAACACTCTGTAACCTCCTCCAGCACCTACAACGCTCCCTGTTTCTTTAACCTCCTCCAACCACTACAAACCTCCCTATCTCTGTAGCCTCCTCCAGACCCTACATCCCTCCCTATCTCTGTAACCTCCTCCAGCAGCTGAAGCCCTCCCTATCCATGTAACGTACTCCAGCCCCTAAAGCCCACCCTTTCTCTGTAACCTTTTCCAGCCAAATACAAACCTACCTACCACCATAACCTGCTCCAGCCAATACACCCCTCCCTGTCTCTGCAAACTCCTCCAGCCCCTACACCCCTCCCAATCTCTGTAACCTCCTCCAGCCTCTCCACCCCTCCCTATCTCTGTAAACTTCTCGACTCACGAAAAAACAACCTATCTCTGTAACCTCCTCCATCCCCTACAACCCTCCCCGTCTCTGTAACCTCCTCCATCCCCTACAACCCTCGCTACCTCTGTAACCTCCTCCAGCCTCTCCACCCCTCCCTATCTCTGTAACCTCCTCCAGCCTATCACCCCTCCCTATCTCTGTAACCTCCTCCATCCCCTACAACCCTCCCTATCTCTGTAACCTCCTCCAGCCCCTACAACCCTCGCTATCTCTATAACCTCCTCCAGCCCCTACAACCCTCCCCATCTCTGTAACCTCCTCCAGCCCCTACATCCCTCCCCATCTCTGTAACCTCCTCCAGCCCCTACACCCCTCCCTATCTCTCTAACCTCCTCCAGACACTACACCACCCATCTCTGTAACAACCTCCAGCACCTACACCCATTCCTATCTTCGTAACCTCCTCCAGCCATAAAAACCTCCTTATCTCTGTAACCTCCTCCAGCCCCTACACTTCTCCTAACTCTCTAACCTCCTCCAGATGCTACACACCCCAATCTCTGTAACATCCTCCACTCACCTCAATCAGCTCTATCTCTGAAAACTCAACTCCCTACAACAATCCCTGTCTCTGTAACCTCCTCCAGCCCCTACAAACCTCCCTATCTCTGTAACCTCCTCTAGCCCCTACACGCCTCCCTATCTCAGTAACCTCCTCTAGCCACTACATCCCCCCCCCTATTTCTGTAACAATGTCCAGCCACCTACACACCTCCCAATCTCTTTAACTTCCTCCACTCGCTACAAACCTCCCTATTTCTGTCACCTCCTACAAACATACAACACTCTCTATCTCAGTAACCTCCTGCAGCCCCTAGAACACTCCCTATCTCTTTAACCTCCTCCAGGTCCTAAAACCATCCTAATCTCTGTAACCTCCTCCAGTACCTACACATCGTCCTATCTCTATAAACTCCTCCAGCACCAAAAAACATCCCAATCTCTGAAATCTCCAGCCCCTACAAAACTCCCTATCTCTGTATCCTCCTCCAGCCCCTACAAACATCCCTATCTCTGTAACCTCCTCCAGACCCTAGACCTCTCCCTATCTCTGTAACCTCCTCCAGCCCCTACAAACATCCCTATCTCTGTAACCTCCTCCAGACCCTAGACCTCTCCCTATCTCTGTAACCTCCTCCAGAAGCTGCAGCCCTCCCTATCTATGTAACCTACTCCAGCACATACACCCCTCCCTATCTTTATAACCTCCTCCAGCCAAATACAACCCTACCTATCTCTGTAACCTCCTCCAGCCCCTACACCCCTTCCTATCTCTATAACCTCCTCCAGCCCCTACAAGCCTCCGTATCTCTGTAAACTCCACCAGCATCTACAACCCTCCGTTTCTCTGTAACCTCCTCCAGCCCCTACAAACCTCCCTATCTCTGTAACCTCCTCCAGTCCCTAAAACCCTCCTTATCTCTGTAACCTCCTCCAGCCCCTACACGACTCCACATCTGTCTAACCTCCTCCAATTCCTACACCCCTCCCTATCTCTCTAACCTCCTCCAGACGCTACACACCCCCATCTCTGTAACATCCTCCACTCACTACAATTCGCCCTATCTCTGAAAACTCATCAACTGCCTACAACACTCCCTATCTCTGTAACCTACTCCAGCACCTACAACACTCCCTATATCTGTATCCTCCTCCAGCCACTACAAACCTCCCTATCTCTGTAACCTCCACCAGAGACTACATCCCTCCCTATCTCTGTAAACTCCTCCAGCAGCTGAAACCCTCCCTATCCATGTAACCTACTCCAGCCCCTACAACCCTCCCTTTCTCTGTAGCCTTCTCCAGCCAAATACAACCCTACCTACCTCCGTAACCACCTCCAGCCAATACACCCCTCCTTATCTCTGTAACCGCCTCTAGCCCCTCCACGCCTCCCTATCTCTGCAAACTCCTTCAGCCCCTACAAACCTCCCTATCTCTGTAACTTCCTCCAGGACCTACAACCCTCCTTATCACTGTAACCTCCTCCAACCCCTACACCCCTATCTCTTTAACCTCCTCCAGACACTACACTCCTCCATCTCTGTAACATCCTCCACTCACTACAACCCTCCCAATCTCTGTAAACTCCTCCAATCACAACTACCCTCCCATTCTCAAAAATCTCCTCCAGCCCCTAGAAACCTCCCTATCTAACCTCCTCCAGGTCCTAAAACCATCCTTATCTCTGTAACCTCCTCCAGCACCTACACCCCTCCCTATCTCTGTAAACTCCTCCAGCACCTACACCCCTCCCTATCTCTCTAACCTCCTCCAGACACTACACCCCTCCATCTCTGTAACATCCTCCACTCACTACAACCCTCCCAATCTCTGTAACCTCCTCCACTCACTACAACCCTTCCTATTTCTGTCACCTCCTCCAAACATACAACACACCCTATCTCAGTAACCTCCTCCAGCCCCTAGGACCCTCCCTATCTCTTTAACCTCCTGCAGGTCCTAAAACCATCCTTATCTCTGTAACCTCTTCCAGTACCTATACCCCTTCCTATCTCTATAACCTCCTCCAGCCCCCAAAAACATCCCTATCTCTGAAACCAGCTCCAGCACCTACAAAACTCCCTATCTCTGTATCCTCCTCCAGCCCCTACTCCCCACCTTATCTTTGTAACCTCCACGAGCCCCTACAACACTATCGATCTCGGTAACCTCCTCCAGCGCCTGCAAAACTCCCTATCTCAGTAAACTCCTCCAGCCCCTACACCCGTCCCTATCTCGGCAAACTCCTCCAGCACCTACACCCCTCCCTATCTCTATAAAATCTTCCAGCACCTACATGCATTCCTATCTCTGTAAATTCCTCCAGCACCTACAGTGCTCTCTATCTCTGTATCCTCCTCCAGCCACTACAAACCTCCCAATCTCTGTAACCTCCCTATCTCTGTAACGTCCTCCAGCAGCTGAACCCCTCCCTATCTATGTAACCTACTCCAGCCCCTACACCACTCCCTTTCTTTGTAACCTTGTCTAGCCAAATACAACCCTACCTATCTCTGTAACCTCGTCAGCCAATACACGCCTCCTTATCTCTGTAACCTTATGCAGCCTCTACACCCCTCCCTATCTCTCTAACCTCCTCCAGATGCTACACACTCCCATCTCTGTAACATCCTCCACTCACCTCAATCCGCCCTATCTCTGAAAACTCAACTCCCTACAACACTCCCTATCTCTGTAACCTCCTCCAGCACCTACAACGCTCCCTATCTCTGTATCCTCCTCCAGCCACTACAAACCTTCCTATCTCTGTAACCTCCTCCAGACACTACAGCCCCTCATCTCTGTAACATCCTCCACTCACTACAAACCTCCCAATCTCAGTAACCTCCTCCAGCCCCTACACCCCTCCCCATCTCTCTAACCTCCTCCAATCCCTACACCCCTCCCTATCTCTCTAAACTCCTCCAGACACTACACACCCGCATCTCTGTAACATCCTCCACTCACTACAACACGGCCTATCTCTGAAAACTCCTCAACTCCCTACAACACTCCCTATCTCTGTAACCACCACCACTCACTACAACTCCCCCTATTGCTGTAACATCCTCAAAATCCTACAAACCTCCCTATTGCTGTAACCTTTCCCAGCACCGACAACCCTCCCCATCTCTTTTACGTCCTCCAGCCCCTACACCCCACCTTATCTTTCTAACCTCCATGAGACCCTACAACCCTATCAATCCCGGTAACCTCCTTAGCGCCTGCAAAACTCCCTATCTCTGTAACCTCCTCCAGCCCCTACACCCTCCCTACCTCTGCAAACACCTCCAGCACCTACACCTCCTCCAGCACCTACAACGCTCTCTATCTCTGTATCCTCCTCCAGCCACTACAAACCTCCCTATCTCTGTAACCTCCTCCAGCAGCTGAACCCCTCCCTATCTAGGAAACCTACTCCAGCCCCTACACCCCTCCCTTTCTCTGTAACCTTCTCCAGCCAAATACAACCCTACCTATCTCTGTAACCTCCTGCAGCCTCTACACCCCTCCCTATCTCTGTAACATTCTCCACTCACTACGACCCAACCTATCTCTGTAACCTCCTCCGTTCGCTACAACCCTCCCTATCTCTGTAACCTCGTCCAGCCCCTACAAACCTCTCTATCTCTGTAACCTTCTCCAGGCTCAAAAACCCTCTTTATCTCTGTAACCTCCTCCAGCCCCTAAACCCCTCCCCATCTCTCTAACCTCCTCCAATCCCTACACCCCTCCGTATCTCTCTAACCTCCTCCAGATGCTACACACCCCCATCTCTGTAACCTTTTCCAGCCCCAAAAAACCTCCCTATCTCTGTAACCTCCACCAGCCCCTACACCCCTCCCTATCTATGTAACCTCCTCCAGCCCATACACCCCTCCCTATCTCTGTAATCTCGTCCAGCCCCTACAAACCTACTTATCTCTATAACATCCTCGAGCACCTACACCCCTTCCTATCTATATAACCTCCTCCAGCCTCTAAAAACCTCCCTATCTCTGAAACCTGCTCTAGCACCTACAATGATCCCGATCTCTGTATCTTCCTCCAGCCCCCAGAAACCTCCTCATCTCTGTAACCTCCTCCAGACCTTACACCCATCTCGATCTCTCTAACCTCCTCCACACCTTATACCCATCCCTATCTCTGTAAACTTCTCCAGCCCCTACACCCCTCCCTATCTCTGTAATCTCCTCCAGCCCCTAGAAACCTCCCTATCTCTTTAACCTCCTCCAGGTCCTAAAACCATCCTTATCTCTGTAACCTCCTCCAGCACCTACACCCCTCCCTATCTCTGCAAACTCTTCCAGCAGCTACACCACTTCCTATCTCTGTAACCTCCTCCAGCACCTCCAACGCTCCCTATCTCTGTATCCTCCTCCAGCCACTACAAACCTCCCTATCTCTGTATCCTCCTCCAGCCACTACAAACCTCCCTATCTCTATTTCCTCCTCCAGACTCTACATCCCTCCCTATCTCTGCAACCTCCTCCAGCAGCTGAACCCCTCCCTATGCATGTAACCTACTCCAGCCCCTCCCTTTCTCTGTAACCTTCTCCTGCCAAACACAACATTACCTCCCTCTGTAACCTCCTCCAGCCAATACTCCCCTCCTTATCTCTGTAACCACCGCCAGCCCCTCCACGCCTCCCTATTTCTGCAAACTCCTCCAGCCCCTACAACCCTCCCTCTCTCTGTAACCTCCTCCAGCCCCTACAAACCTCCCTATCTCTGTAACCTCCTCCAGGACCTACAACCCTCCCTATCACTGTAACCTCCTCCAGCCCCTACACCCCTCTCTATCTCTCTAACCTCCTCCAGACACTACACCCCTCCATCTCTGTAACATCCTCCACTCACTACAACCCTCCCAATCTCTGTAAACTCCTCCACTCACTACTACCCTCCCAATCTCAGTAATCTCCTCCAGCCCCTAGAAACCTCCCTATCTCTTTAACCTCCTCATGGTCCTAAAACCATCCTTATCTCTGTAACCTCTTCCAGCACCTACACCCCTCCCTATCTCTGTAAACTCCTCCAGCACCTACACCCCTCCCTATCTCTGCAAACTCTTCCAGCACCTACACCCCTTCCCATTTCTGTAACCTCCTCCAGCACCTACAAAACTCCCTATCTCTGAAACCAGCTCCAGCCCCTACAAATCTCCCTATCTCTGTATCCTCTCCAGCCCCTACTCCCCACCTTATCTTTGTAACCTCCACGAGGCCCTACAACCCTATCGATCTCCGTAACCTCCTCCAGCACCTGCAAAACTCCCTATCTCAGTAAACTCCTCCAGCCCCTACACCCCTCCCTATCTCGGCAAACTCCTCCAGCACCTACACCCCTCCCTATCTCTATAAAATCTTCCAGCACCTACACGCGTTCCTATCTCTGTAAACTCCTCCAGCACCTACAATGCTCTCTATCTCTGTATCCTCCTCCAGCCACTGCAAACCTCCCTATCTCTGTAACCTCCTCCAGCAGCTGAACCCCTCCCTATCTATGTAACCTACTCCAGCCCCTACACCACTCCCTTTCTCTGTAACCTTCTCCAGCCAAATACAATCCTACCTATCTCTGTAACCTCGTCAGCCAATACACGCCTCCTTATCTGTGTAACCTTATGCAGCCTCTACACCCCTCCCTATCTCTCTAACATCCCCTACTCACTACGACCCAACCTATCTCTGTAACATCCTTCAGCCCTACAAACCTCTCTACCTCTGTAACCTCCTCCAAGCCCTAAAACCCTCCTAATCTCTGTAACCTCCTCCAGCCTCTACAACACTCCCCATCTCTCTAACCTCCTCCAATCCTTACCCCGCTCCCTATCTCTCTAACCTCCTCCAGATGCTACACACCTGCATCTCTGTAACATCCTCCACTCACCTCAATCCGCCCTATCTCTGAAAACTCAACTCCCTAC